>JAUKNK010000112.1:1112500-1410000 GCA_030765055.1 Mantis religiosa | reverse complement strand
GCCAGCGAAGATCTAGTGGCGTGTGTTGGGGGTGTGGCCAGCCGGGATATCTGGAGAGAGACTGCCCACACCAGGGGGAGAAGCCGGAAAAAGAGTAAAGGCCTTCGTGGTGAGCGGCACGTCGTCGCCATCAGCACCATCTCCTCGAGTGACACTGCGTGCCGTCAGCCAGCGTATGGATGACAGTCTTATCGCGGACGGTTGGTTGAGATGGAGACTGTGCCGCGTGCTCACAGACACTGGGGCAGCCGTGACCGTCATCAGACCGGATGTGATCAAAGGTTTGCCGTCTAGGAAACCGTGCCGATCATACCAGCTAGTGACGGCATCCTGTGGCAGGTTGCCCGTGGACAGGGAGGCCCTGCTGCAGTTGGGATGCAGTGCCGTACGTCAGTGGGTGTTCGTCGCGGAGGTGGCTGAGGAGGTTATACTGGGACTGGACGCCCTCAGGAACCACGAAGCGACGGTCTACTTCGGCAGGACCAGTGGCTCAATGGCGAAGAGGTCATACTCCGGCAACCCGAAGAACACCTGGAAATCTACAGGGTCATCCTGAGGGAAGACGTGTTTGTCCCCACGAGAAGAGAGACCAGGTGACGGCGCGACTGGAAGGCCGGTGAACAAGGAACTTTATTTTAGTAAATTGATGGAAATTAATAATTTCTTCACACTAGCCGTATACAGGTTAAGGTTTTTGATAGACAGTCAACATGAAAAATTCAATGCCATGGCCGGGATTTGAACCATTTATCTCATATTATGATATTATCTCATATTATGGATATTACCAGGGAAGTATACGAGTCGAATGGAGAATTTTATGTCAGGATGGCCACGGTAGCTCAATGGGTTAGAGCCACTGGACGGAAACCAGGAGATCCATGGTTCAAATCCCGGCCATGGCATTGAATTTTTCATGTTGACTCTATCTGTCCAAAACTTTAACCTGTATACGGCTAGTGTGAATAAATGATTACTTTCCATCAATTAACTAAAATAATAAGAGTTAAATGATGAGGTCTGGGACTCAAGTACTTACGATAGTAAGTCGCCACAAACGCTGTATCTCGAATGCGAGAGCCCCTAGTGGTCTCCCGGGGAAATATACGAGTGAAATGGAGAATTTAATGTCAGGACGGCACATTGGCCATGGTAGCTCAATGTGTTAGAGCGACTGGACGGAAACCTGGAGATCCATGGTTCAAATCCCAGCCATGGCATTGAATTTTTCATGTTGATTCTATCTATAAGGAACTTGATGCTGGACCAGAGGACTCCTGCTAACGGACTTTATGTAGCCAGGACATTGCTGCCATGCCAAGAGGTGGTGCTGGTCAGGCTTCTCAACCCAACAGACACCAATCACGACGTAGAGGCTGGGACGGAGTTGGGGACGTGTGAACCCGTGGTCAGCGTCACACTAATCGATAAGGCTCAGGAGCCGATGCCGACGCAACACCTGGGGCCCCGGCTGGGAGGTTTAGTGGAGAGGGCAGCTGACCACCTGACCTCAGCACAGCTCGAGAAGATTCGACAGCTGCGGAGACGATACCAGTGCGTCTTCAGCCAAGAGAACAGCAACTACGGCCGCACGAACCGGATGCTGCATCGCATCGACACCGCAGACGCCAGGCTTATTCGGCAAGCACCCAGTCACGTCATGCTGGCAAAACAAGCGGTGGTACGGGACATGTGGACATGATATCCAGGGGAGTGGTTGAGGTGTCCAACAGCCCTTGGTGTTTCGCTGTAGTACTGGTGACAAAGAAGAATGACAAGCTACGCTTGTGCGTGGACTACAGGGAGCTGAACACTGTCACCCGGAAGGACTGCTTCCCTTACACTGGATTGGCAATACCTTGGATACGCTTGCTGGTGCACAGTGGTTCTCGTCCATAGGCCTGAATTCGGGTTATTCGCAGGTAGTTCTGGACCCGAGAGGCAAGGAGAAGACCGCATTCCTGACAGTCCAAGGGCTTTGGCAGTTCACAGTTATGCCCTTTGGTCTTTGCAATGCACAAGCTACCTTCCAACGCCTCATGGAATCAGTGATGGGAAGATTGACTTATGATGCCTGCCTGCTGTACCTAGACGACATAATCATTGTTATCATCATCATCATCATCATCATCAACATCATCATCATCATCATCTTCGGCCAGACCTTCGCTGACCATCTCAAAAACCTTAGCAATGTGCTACAGAGACTGCAGGCTGCCAATCTGAAGCTGAACCCGAAGTGCCAGCTCTTCCGCAAGGAGGTCAACTGCTTGGGCCGCACAGTCTCACCGAACGGAGTGGCCACAGACCCGGAGAAGACACAGGCCGTGAGAGATTGGCCTTGGCCGAAAGATAACAGAGAGTTGCACAGTTTTATGGGGCTTTGCAGTTACTACCGCCGTTTCATAAAGGGGTTTTCCAACATCGCCAATCCCCTCACCTGCCTAACAGAAGAACACCGGCCTTATGCGTGGACGGAAGACGCCGAAGGTGCTTTCCAGCAACTGAAGAATACACCTTGTAGTGCTTCTATTTTGGGATTTCCACAACCAGGCGGCGCCATCATTGTGGACAGCGACGCCAGCGCGCGTTGCATTGGAGGCCTCTTATCCTAAGTCCAGGACCGCCACGAGCAGGTAATAGCTTACTCCAGCAAGACGCTGGAGAAGAAGCAGAGAAGAACTACTGTGTTACCCGACGAGAACTACTAGTTCCTTGGAGCACTTCCACAAGTACGGTCAGTCATTCCACCTGAGGACTGACCACTCCGCCCTCATCTGGCATTTGAGCTTTAGGAACCGGGAAATCCAAAGGGTCTGCTGCGTCTAAAGGCTTCAGGAGTACGACTTCACCTCTGAACATCGTAGAGGTACAGCCACGGCAACGCAGACCCATGTCCCGAAGACCCTTCCCGGAAAAGTGCGGCCAATGCACAAGAGTGGAAGAGAAGGAGCATGCCGCAGCTGTCAGAATGGTCAAGGCAGTACCTGCGGATGGCTGGAATAGCGCAGGCCTGAGGAGGGGGCAGCTGGCGGACGCCGACTTGTGGTCACTCTTGAGGGAATTGATGGCAGGGACAAGACCATCCTGTGAGGACATCACAACAAGGAGAGCCACATACAAGTCGTACTGGCCCCAATGGGACTCGCCGAAGATCCAAGAGGGGCGTGCTGTTCCGGGAATGGGAATCACCCGATGTAAAGATGCAGATGGATCAGTTGGTACTTCCCCGAAGTAAGGTCCCGGAGGTCTTGAAGGAAGTGAACGCCTGTACTTCAGCAGGACACCTGGGAGCAAACCGAACAATCGACAAACTCCGACAGCGCTGCTACTGGCTGAAGCTCCTCGCAACCGCGGAGAGATGGTGCTGTTAATGTCACGTGTGCGCGGGGATTCGCGGCCCCCAGACTAGGAGCCGGGGTCGCATACAGCAGCACAACGTCGGAAAGCCATTCGAACTCATCGCTGTCGACATAGCTGGACCTTCCCAGTGTCCGACCGAGGCAATAAGTACATGATGGTGGCCGTGGATTACTTCAATAAGTGGCCGGGGGTGTATACCATGCCGAACCTGGAGGCGAAGAGGATCTCAGACCGCCTCGTTGAGCAACTGTTCTGCCGTTTTGGGGTGCCGTTAGAGCTCCACAGCGACCTGGGTACAAATTTTGAGTGTAACCTAATGAAGAAAGCACTAGAGCGACTTGGGGTTAACAAGACCCACACAACACATCTACATTCCCAGTCGGAGGGCGTGGTCGAAAGGTACATCAAGACCACAGAAGAACACCTGAGGAAGGTCGTGACCAGCTATCAGCGAGACTGGGACAACAAGGTGCCACTGTTTTATCTGGCCTACCACTCGTCAACACACAATACCACTGGGATGTCACCAGCCAGCGGAATATTCGGCCGAGAGTTACGCCTCCCTTGTGACTTGGCTTTTGGGAGCCCCCCGAAGTGAAACAGCCAGCAACCGAGTATGTGGAAAACTTGGTAGATGGTCTCCATGACATGCATGAGATGGCTCGTCAGAACATCCAGATGGTGAGTGACCGCAGGAAGAGCCGATACGACGGCAAGCCAAATTCCAAGGGTTCCAGTAGGGTGACTTGGTCTGGTTGTACCACCCGACCCGAACAAAGGGACGCTGCCCGAAGATTCAGCAACCATGGCAAGAACCGTACCGGGCGGTAAAGAGGATTGACGACGTGGTCTACCGCATCTAGAAGGTGCCCCAAGGTAAAATGTTGGTTGCATCCTAGATCGTCTGGCCCGCTATGGTGGTGCTGTTCGGGACGACCAGCCTTAAGGAGGAAGCAGTGTCGCAACCGCAATGTTGAGGCAAGGCGGCACGATGGACAAGTTAAAATAGACGGGCAGTGGAGTGCGGAGATAAAAGCTGGCCGAAACGGTGGGGGAAAACAGACGCATTTATGGAGAGTTCGTCTTTCTTCTAGCACCCTCTTAAATATTTGAGAAATTCCGGATAGTGAGTAAACTATAAAAAACGTCGCCGCCTCCCGCCACTGGGAGAAAGTCAGTTGGTAATTTGACGCATGTGCGTGAACAGCTGTAAAAGTGAACTCTTTTTTGGGCGATGACCTTGCAAGCTGTATGTGTTCGTGACGTAATTCTGCTTCTGTAAAGGTTGACCAAAGCGAGTTTCTACGGAAATAAAAAGCAGTTTGTAGTGTTTCTAGCCTGGACTTTTAATTTCAAGAACCAGCAAAGTCACAATATATATTGGTAGTGATGGTAGCGGAAGTAAAACTCAATAAACTTGCTGAAGAAGCTTGGAGAGAAGTTATATTTGGATCAACGTCCTCAGGAGCAAGCAGGCCGTTTTTTTAACCCATCAATATAATCATTTAAAAATTTAAGTTATATTTGAGATTAGTAGTGGATAAAGGATTCATATTACATTGTTAAATGTCATTTTATTAAAATGCTGGAAAATTAATTTAGATTACATATGGAAACATCTACGAAATTTAACTTATTCAAATTCTATTTCTTTCACTCGTAAGCACACTTGAAAAGAAGAGATGTTTTGATTCATATTTAAGCAGATACAATAGAAGAATTAACAATTAGTCGTGGAACAGTCCACGATATCCTGGTTTGCTGATAGAAAGACGACGCTCGAACAGCAAAGTAGGTGAGAGACCATTTCGTCATGCTACATATGGATTCTCAACTTGGGAAACACCTGTACAACAAAGAAATCCTGTTCCAACGTTCATAATAAAACAAAGATTATTAAACTCATGAAATTTATTTCCCAAAATTCGCCGTAAAGTTCCATTATTGTTTATATATATTCCCCTTTGAAATTGCGAAACTGAATTTACGGGCACATTAAAACTGGCTTCCCTTCTTAAGGTATCTACGTATGTATTTGAGCGGTTTAAATGTATTGTAGACCTCTACGATGATATTTTCATTGAATGACTCGGAAGTATAAGAAAATAGCGCACAATCCGTTGTTTATCAATTTCAATGTCAACATTGTCGATTTTGATGTTTGTGTAACCCGTATCAACTGGGTTCCTTTCTCTGTATAGCGGATAAATTCCTTTCCTACAAAAGCTGGTACTGTTTCCGTTGCATGTCGAATGTGGGTTATAAAGTCGACCTGATGCGTGAATTAAATTATGCATTTTTGGCAATTTCAGATAATTCTGGTTATTCTTCTGGGTCAGGTAGTCAGCTCTTGTGCTATCGTCTTTTGAGTGTGAGCGCTTTTTCAACCAACTAAATTGGGATATGAGCACGTGATAAAACGCTTTTCTGCCATTCAAAGGAATAAATCCGGTGGCAGCAAGTTTCTACAAATAAGTAGTTCTTAGTCTTGAGGACCGAGCGTGATGGTACAGCCGGTTTCGCCTGCGGCCATCATTCGGGAGGTCCGGGTTCAACTCCAGTGGCTGACCTACCTGATGCGTGGGTTTTTTCGAGGTTTTCTCGTATCACCAGGCGAATGCTCGGTATGCTAATTATATTCCCCGAATTTCTTGCCCCTCCATTTCATCTCCATTGTCGTTTCATATCATCTCTCATCCGGTGGTCTCTTTAAATGTAGAAGTGTCGGCGGGTGTCTCGGCACTTAGGTCGAGCGTCCTCCTATCTCGTCGCGCCTTATCCTTCCTTCCGGGGATGACCCATCTGGAGTTTAGGTACGATAAACTACAGATTTTGTTTGCCAATTCCCTCCGTAGTAATTCTAATCCTAGTGATGAGGCCAATGAATAGTTGACCATGTCATCCTGGTTTATAACTGTGTCAGCTGATTTGTTCGAAAACAACTCTCCCGGAAGAAACACACTGTAGAACGAAATTCTTACGTACCAACACAAATATTATAATTACCTGTGTATCGCTACTCATCACTCGACATATCTCGTCGCAGAATTGACTGACTTCTACGACCTATGTTAGGTCATCTTCTCCTTTGCATAGTAGAAAGCTTCCCCAAACTTCACAAAGTCACAAAGGAATTCTATTAATTCTGTGTCAATTTAATTCACCTTCACGAATTTACGTACACAAGTTATAAAGAAGGTATCCAACTATTCGCCAATATTTGACAACAATTATCTGTAGTCAAATATTTATAGTGTCATACTCCGTTCATAAGTTAATTTTGTATCTAATTATCCAAATCTATATCACCATTCTGCACAAAATATTTCAGTTTAGATAAGAAACGAGAAGCGTTATTTAAAAAAATATGCTAAGTGAAATAGCTCTGAACACTTTGGCAAGGAGTGGAACATCCTTCTACTTTGTAATGCTTTCGTTTGTCGAAAATAAAAGAATATATTTGTGTTTCGTAAAAGTTTGCGTGTGTAATTTTATATTTTGTTAATAGCCAAATTCATTTTCACTTCATGTTTTTCTCGCCGTTTAAACCTTCCTTGGACTTACACAAATATTTGAAAACTAAAATTAGGCAAATCGGCTCAGCCGTTCCCGAGACTAATGAATGTCAATTCATTTTATACATATAGATAATTATATAGCATATTTGCATATTATATTTATATGTAGCACTATAAATGTCAGTCATGTCAAAGACTTCTGTGTCCATTGTAGTACTAAGTTATTTGAAATAATCCGTCATTTTATCAGAATAACCGAAGACGCACGAGGATTCTTTCCCTTCCCCCGCTAGGAGAGGCTACTGATGATCAGGGCTAGGAAGTTCCTACCGATTTCCTTGAGCATCAAAAATTTCTTTTCAAAGTTATTTGAATTCGTAATGCAGAAGGTTTTACTCTAAATTTCAGATATTGGTGAAATATGGTTCCGTTTGTTTGACCATCGCCCGTTTTTTTTTTAAGGGAAATAAATTGTTTTGTGTGAGAACTTGAGAATACAGCAATCCTAGCTAAGCGTGAGATCTGGAAGGCAGAATGGGAAAATTTCTTTGAAGATATGATCCAGAAATGTACTAAAGTCGACGCTACTTTTGAAGAGAAAGAAGGAAAACTGCGAGAATTTTATACTGACCTTGAAAAGAAACTTCATTTTAGAAGTAAACTCTGAGATTCTCAAAACATATTTTTTTATCATTATTGTTATTATGCATTGTTACCTGAAGTTTAAACCATTATATAAACTGAGATATTTTATATATGCAGACATAGTGTTATGTGACGATGCACCAGAATGTATGAAGAGTTATAAGGCGAATTTAAGCAGTGACCAAGGTGAAATATACCTTGACCTGCTCGACATAAAATGGCTACAAGAACAGTTTACATGACATTATCAAGCTAATGGATATAAGTCCACTTCTTTCCATGAGCTTACGATAGGTTGTGATATCGATTTGCCAACCCCTAAAGTTGAACCCAGAAACCCAGAGTTGGAGGCCAGAATCCAGCGACTGAAGCTAGAGCAAGCCTTGGGAGAGTACCACGCAATGACAAAAAATATTGATAACATGAGAGCTAATAACCCTGAGGACACAATTGCATACGAAATCAACAGACAAATGATTACAGTGGCTCAATTTATTTTCTGTGTGCTAGCCGGATTTGCCTTTGGATTTTTCGGCGTAGAACTGATTTTTGGCAACTTGGACTTGGATTCAGACTACTGCTTGGAATGATGTTCGCTTTAATTATTGTAGTAGTAGAAATACACTTATATATGAAGAGCTGGACTGCTTAATTTGTAAGATTACTCCCTCAGACTGATCGGTGTTCACCATTTCCTCCAAAAGCTCTTTTCGGTCTTTGCTTCAGACCACCTTTAGTGGATTTTGCTCCAACTACTCAAGTTGAGAACCTACTGAAGATGGTCTGAAGCAAAGACCGAAAACCCCTTTGGAGGAAATGGTGAACACTGACCAGTCTGAGTGAGTAATCGTACAAATTAAGCATGCCAGCTACTCATATTTATATATTACATAACTCACTTTTAACAACTTGATAATTCTTCTTTAAAAGAAACATACTTCTTTGCCAAGAAACTCAATGAAGAGGAACTGCCCTTTTCATCACAACCTCCATTCATTTATGTAAAACCTCATCAAGAATAATTATATTGTTACTTGTTACTCACCAAGTTTGTGTTGCTTTTGGTTTGATAAATGTTATAGTTGATGACGTGTTTTCAAGTGCCTAGGTAAGCTTCAAATAAAATCCTGTTGTTCGTTTGAAAAACAGAAAAACAAGAACAGTGTAAAAGCGGCCGGCATGGCTATACCACGCAGCGCTACTAGCAAGGGCAAGGTTCGTCGTAGAATGCGATTCATTTGTATCCTAAAATAATACATACTGCATGTTTTGCACATGCTTTATACCGAGTGGTCGAATCAATCAAATGTAGTTATAAAGGTGTATACAGCTTTGTAGTTAACATTAAAGTTATATTTCGGGGAGGCATCTGTGAAAAATGCTAAAATCCAAACTGCTTGAAATTTTGTCATTAGGTGGGGTATAGGGAACCTAGTTACGCTTTCAAAATTTATATTTCTATCTTAAATAGGTTTTTCGAAAAAATATTTGGTGTTTTTATAGTATGATTTTTGTATGTTATATAAAAAGTCCCAGGTCATAAGGTTTTTATTTAATAAACTTTAAATTTTAGATTCAGGTTTCTATGTACATCAATTACAAAAACTGCTAGACTTTTAAAGTGTGTGTCGAGTATTTTTGGAGAAAACAATTTTTATGTGTAAATATATTAAATTCTTCTTAATTTTGTTGCCATTTTGAGATTTAAAATTTAAAATCAACAAAAACACCAACTTTTAGTAAACATTTATTTAGGAATACGTATGCAAAGTTTAATACAAATTCGTTAAGAATTGCAGAAATTGGAGCATTTTGAAAATACAAAAATGTTCAAAAATTGAAAGTGGAGAAAAATGAATTTAAAGATTTAGATAGAAATTACACAACTTTCTTTACTTTGAAAACTCCATGCATCTTATGCAGGCCCTACAGCTATCTTATTATTTTCTTTCTCTTTGATTTGGTTACCTTTGGCTCTTTCTTTATAATTTTTCTATCTACAATAGTTTTTACCAAAAAAATTATAACTTAACTTTTTGTTGCAATTTCTTTTCATTGGGCAACATATTACATTCTCTACAATTTTTGTTATAAATGATTGGAACTTTGGATTCTCGTTGCTTTACATAATAGTTACAAAACTATATATGTATATACTCATTTGCCCATGTCTAATGGTTATGGAGCAGAAAATTTAAGAAATATGATTGAATTTTCTTGAATTTTTCTCAAATTTCTTTTCTCAATACCAACCATTATTAACATTTTGATATACAGTCATAATGATACCAATTTTTATTGGAAACTTATCTAGGAATATACATGTATGCAAAACGTAAAGAAATTCATAGAAAACTTTAATGTCTGGACTACAAGGAGTATTAAAATACTGAAATTTGGACATGAACAAAAATATATTTGGAAGCTCTAAATATAAACAATATTTTCTTCTATGTTTCAAAACCCTCCTGCACTAAATGAAGACCTCTCAGCTAGTTTATTATCCTCTTCTTCTTTTAATTTAGTCACTCTTAACTGCTTCTTGGCAGATTTATATCTGCTCCATGAACTTTGAGCACTTTGTTTTAGCTTTCACCTATCCCTAATACTGCTAATTTTCTTGCTAGCAGGACTTACTTACCTGCTGCAACTTTTGCCTTAACATTTAGTCTATCTTTATAATCCATATTAAGTTCACTAACAGCTGCAATCACTGCAATTTGCAATTTTTTTTCTTAATACAAAAACTTCTTGGTGACATTTACTCCATGCAAACTTTCATTAGCATTCTGTGCTTCTCCGTTGATGCAACTTTCCTGTAGAATAATACTAACTAATCTCTTTATTTTTGTCCATGAGATGGAAATTGTAAGTAGAATAGTTCATGCAATTCCTACCCATGGTCATACAAAACTTCTGCATAGAAATATTACCCATACCAATGCCCAGAAATACATCAACCATTCTTCTATTTACATCAATAGGTGATCTACTAGAATCACTGTTAACTCTTGAGATATAATATGTTTTCACTTAATATTTACCTAAGCAGAGCATTCTAGTGTCTTTACTTACTATTATGACTAGAAAACCTTAAAGTTTCATTATATTTTGCTTCGAAAAAGCCACTGTACTCCCAGCCTAACCTGATATGAATCATATACCTACTGCTACTGCAAGAAAGCAATACAATGTGCGCCACCCCGTATGCAGAAGAGTAAAATGAACCTTAATCACAAATGTAATAAGAATAACGTTACAGTCCTGTCATTCTCATTGTACTGCACGATCGAATATTAACTAAAGACGCTGACATTAACTTAAAATTAATAAAAGGATGTTAACTGAAAGTTCGTCTCGCAAATAGAATTATCAGTCGCAGAACTTGCTCACATGGGCAATAGAAGAGGTAAGAAATAATTGCTAAGCGATGGATGAATATGTATATTATGGCCATATTGTATTTATAAACCAATGTCCAACATCATTGTTTACATTTTAGAGCCTGAAAGGAAGAAGAGAGTATGGCTGCAGGTAAGGACACTGTAGAATCTGTGACAAGCAGTGGACGTCACATTCATTAGTTAAAAATTATTTATCAAGATTGCATCAATTATTACAATTTGTACAGCAACCCCTTATCAAACCTGTAGCTAATAATGGTGCTTACGATATTCATAAACACCCTTCATTTATGTGCACTGCCATATGAGAATGAACAATGACGGCTTTTACTCAGAAATGTAGAGTACACTGAAGTGCATCCCACCTATTGGAAGGCCAAAGAATGTAAGAGATGCTTGTGGCTCTCTCTCAACATTACCCAGCCCACACCAGGTTTCCAAGAGAAGAGGAGTTTAATGGAAACAAGTAGTTTACAAACCAAGGTGGACGTTCTCTGAATTTACGTATTAGAGCTCCTTCACAAAAGTTCGACATCACATAACTAGGCAACGCACAAAGATGTTGAAGCTGATGGCAAACCATCTTCAGCCACTTCAAAAGTTTCAATACAATATGTATTTTTTTGTTACAGCATTTCAGTTTTCATTTGTATTATATCATATCATCAGGACCTAAATAACCCAGGTGTCAACGGGTACTCACTCAGTCACTCACTCACTCACTCACTCACTCAGTCACTCACTCAATTTTGTCATTCCTGCTACCCACACCCCCTCAATATTTACCTCGGCAGCCCGTCACAGTGCAGCTGCATGACTTTCATTTTCTCACCATATAGATGGTGGTAGGGAAACTAATTATTGAAAGTTTATTCTAAAAACTAAAGTTAAGACTAAATAGGATTAAAATTTGTATTAATTTTCTTTGTAAGGTAAACCGCTCTGCTCATGACAGACCTGCCACAAAGTAATGGAGGGGGGTAGAAATCGATACAAATTAGCTGTTTAGTGTGATACGCATATGTTCTCGAAAGAAGCTAGCATATTTTGTGTACCTCCAATTCAGTAACCTCTGCACTAAATGGAAAGGTTTGTTCTCGAGGAAATCTTAGCTGGCATGCCTGGAGGAACAGTTGTTCCGGGCAGAATCCTTTCTAATGGAAACTCGACAATACGAGCGTCCTCTGTCTTCTGATTTTTCTCTGGCTTTTGTTCCTTATTTGGCTTCCCGTTATAAAAGCTAACTCTGCAACAGGCCATAGCGAAACTACTTTGTGTAAATTCTAAAGATTATAGAGTCGCCAGCTTGCAGCCGTTAAGCGCGGACGTGCATGGAGAAGTTAGTATTTCTAAGAGCAAAAGTGTTCTTTGTGAGAGTAAACTTTATCCAATTGTATCATCTTATACTGCTACAATATTTAAGAGAAAAAGAAAAATATACCTCACAAAATTCCGGAATGGGTTCTTAGAGAAGTGCGCTTAATCAAAATTTATTTTAAGTTTTGCTCAAAACCTTCAGTGCATATGCATATTATATATAATATATGAAATCAAAGGATATGTTAAAAGGGGAACGTTATATTTGGTTGTGAAGTTAACGAATGAACAATACTTAATATTTTAGTTTTGTAGCTAAAAGAATACTAATCGAAATGCACAGGAGAATGAGAAACTTTATTTTTACGACAGGAAAGTACAGAATTATTCGGTTACAGGAGCTAGAGCAATTTCCGAGGATGACTTCTACTTAACAATATCTAAATAACTGTTTCATGATGCATGTGTGCAGAGAAATAGCGCATGCTAAAATGTATTCTTATATATTTTTATTTACTTGTTTATCAATATTTTAGACCCTTAGATTTATGTAATCCGCCTTGAAATAGATCCAACTTAAATGCCAAACACGCGTGTTTTTGCATTAGCTTCTATATATGACCGTAGTTGTTTGTGCTGGACATTATTAGGTCTAGATCTTCTAGAATAGAAGACGAAAGCCGCTGAACCTCGGTCGGTAGACCAAACACCCGACGTCGTATACGCTAAAACTGCGAATATATATAATATTACAACGTTCTACAGTTACATTTGGGAATAATTGTCATAGGTTAAAACAGTTTACTAAATGAAATACTGGGAGACGCTACACGAGAGGAACCTGGGCCTTTGGTGCAAAACATGCTTAAAATAAAAAAAACACTGCTTACTCACACAGGAATCATTCTTTCTTACACCACAGTGTGTAATCAATTCTTTTTAGACTTCCACTTCACATCACAAAACAAATCACGTTAAGAATACATTGCTATGAGTGATTCTGCTCCACGAGAGCATAATCGTAGACAACATGCATCCGTTGTCTACGCTTGCATCTTGCAGAATGACTCACTTTTGCCGTTCTACTAATAGAAGCAAGGCCAGTTATCCTTCTCGAGGAAGTACGGGACTTTCAATGTTCCAAGCACAACTTACTTCCGGTAATATGTAGGTCATTGAGTGAATAATTTTGAAAATAATTATTTATATATAATTATAAAACATTCTATATATTACACATATGCATGATAATATACAATACTACACATGTGTTACGTGGTGACACCCACAGTTTCAGCCAATATTAAAGTAAAATATTGTAGGAAACACCATACACTGAAACGTACAAGTAATCTACAAGTAAGACTGCGCCTCTTTGACCACTTATAGGCAAGCAGCTATATTGTAAAGTAAAATATTATTATATATTATATAGATATTAAAGTAAAATAATGTAGGAAACTTACCATACACTGAAATGTACAAGTAATCTACAGGTTAGATTGCGCCTCTTTGACCACTCATACGCAAGCAGCTATATTGTAAAGTAAAATATTATTATATATTATATAGGTATTAAAGTAAAGTAATGTAGGAAACTTACCATACATTGAAATCTACAGGTTAGACTGCACCTCTTTGACCACTTATAGGCAAGCAGCTATATCGTTAAGGTTATACATTGTTCTTCAATAGTAGTAGCCAACTGCGCATTCGGAATGCTCATGTACAAGTATTTTCAACAAAAGTATATAATGAATAAAAGAAGAGGGGAACCTCACAGCTTAAATTGCTCATGAAGGGCAAGTATATCCAACTCATATGAATAAAATTAATTTAATCGTCGTACCAAACGACACTTCGAGTAATTATACTATTTTAGTAAAAATTTGACATTTCCTTGCTCAGGAAATATATTTTGAACTTACCCTGAAATCGTTTGCATGCACACACATTATGGAGGTACGGTTTTATCATAATATCTTTGAACCGAGGCTCTGAAAAACTTATTTCTGGTCAAATCTGGGCATCGAACGTTTTCGTGAGTGCGATACTTCCTTCATTTACTATGAGTGAATAATAGAGAAACATAATATTGGGCGCTTTTAGCGTTTTTATCGTACTATGTGTGAACTGTAAAACACACTGTATGTGGGATTGAGTGTTTTTCTAATGGGCAGAGAAAGCAACGTGAAATCGCATCACTTGCTCTTTTTTTCACAATTGCCACAATTTAAAAAAATGATATATCAATGTTATTTAAAAGCCCATCACCATCTGAATAACTTTTGTAGCATGTGAGTGATTAACACGAAACTTGATGCACAAAGATAATCATGTGAAGGGAACCCAAGAAATATATTAACCATTCGTTGTAGGTTTCGGTTTAACCTGAAGTGGCTGCATCTTTCAAATAAACTTACATACATAAATGTAAACAAAGGAGAATATAACCGCAGAACAGTGGGAATCACTTAATCTTATAAGAACTTTTTATTGCTTTATTTAACAGCAATGAGTTGCACATCATTATCGTTGTCGATACTCGTTGAAAAGCTATTGAAACGTTGTGTCCTAAACTGTAAAAGTAGTGTTCTATTTAAATTAAAGTTCCAATCAATTCTTATTAAACTGGAAGTTGAAAACAATCGTTAATGTTTACATTTTTTCGTGTTCCCTGCAAACGACTATCTCGACACCGAGTTTCGTGTTAATCAGCCCCATGCTATAAAGGTTATTTAGGTATTGCGGGACTTTGCCAGGGTAGGAACTGAAGCAAACGCTATAGTTTATGGACCACAAATACTCCACTCTATACACGCACAGCACTTTGAAAGTGCTAGAATGCATTAGAATCAATTAAAAGCAGCAGTTTTCAAAGCCACATTCGTTCACCAGGTACTAATTTTGTTTTAATCTCTGTTGTTTTAGAAAATACATGTACATATTGTTGTGAACGAGAATAGGCCGAGGTTGTGTAATTAACTGAGGGTACGTGGCTTAGTTTTTACTTTGTTGGATAACAACGAAGAGATAACGGTGTAATATTGCAATATAAAGCTGAGGTGCGTAGAAAGAGAGGGGCAACCCATTGTGGAGATACAAACTTGTGTTATCATATTATTCCTTTTTTTTCAGCAGAATTGAAGCAGGTTTTAATTAGCAGGAGAGGTGTAGGTGTGCAACAGCTTCGAGCTCTAGATGCTGTTTCAGAAATGCTCTTTGCGTCATCTGTTTGTAATAATTGGAAATTCTTTGTGAAATAAATAAGTAACCTCTGCAACCCCTTCTTACTTTTCTTGAAAGTAGGCAGGCAGATACGCCACATGAACAAAAGGGAATATGTTTGTGTTCTCTACCGCTTAATTGTCACTGCATGCTAAATAATATCTATAGATATTGAGGATTCCTTGCAAATGCACATTTTGTGGTCATCTGAATTAAACTTTTATCACATATGCTGCATTTAATGTTATTTTTCCCTTAATCTTGACAAACGTACATCTCCATTACAGTATGCAGAAAGTCAATTCGTATGAAACTGTATGTCAGAATTTGGAGATTAGCAACGTGCGGTTGCTCATACTGCATAATTCCAGGAGCGCAGCGTGAAGTTAATATAAATCAAATATCGACGCATTTTTACTTGGTAATGAAAGCAAAAGGTAACTCAAATGACTTATAGTCGTGTATCTGAAAACATGTACATGCTTACTTATTCAGCGCCGAGAGATGATGTTGCAATAGATGTTGGTATAAGTGGAGACAAATTATTTTGTTAATGTAGAAAAGTAAAGTGGTAACAAGTGTGGCAAGTCGGGGTGTCGGGTGAGTATTGCCGCGCAGTTTATCTCAATTATTTGGCCGGGGTTGACTCCTAGGGTTGTCAGCATCGCTAACAAAATTTGAAGAATATCGATGTCCTCGGCTGCTCTCGGAGTTGTCCTAATATTTATGAATATAGGACTTTTGGCAAGGATCTCTTGATACCGGGAGTTCTGGGTGGATCAATTAGGGTACTTTGAAAGAAACACAGGTTAATTCTCTTCTGACGATCGATTGTATTTCAATTACACTCGAAATACATGTTAATTAGGCGAACTCTGAATGGTAGGTTTCGCGTTTGAGTGGTAGAAATCCCGTGTATATAACACGAGTCTTCGGATTAACACCCCGCTACTAACTAGCTTTAAATCGAACGCGATTTCTTTAGCTTCCTCGTCCGTTCCTTAAAGAACGCGATATCTGACTTCGTGCTGCCGCATGACGATCTAGCCCGACCCCCAGCTAGCGACTGAACTTTAGACATCTATTTGTTCCCGGCTAGGCCATATGACACTTCGCTTCCCCCTTTAGCTCATTATTTTTAATTAGTTGGCGGTATAAAACATATGGAGTCCCAGTTGCGAGAATCTCACTTTAGACCACCTAAGATGTCCCCTTCCTGTCAAACTATGTTTAAAACTAAACGCGGGTTGCGAGCTGAAACAGTTATTTTATGTTGTCCCCAAAGAGTTTCAAATATTGTATTATGTGAGGTTAAGTAGAGTGAGTCATGCACAGAGAAGCTATGTAAGTGGAAATGACGTCACAAAAGTGTTGAATATCAAACTAATTTGTGATTGGTGTGACGCGTATATCGTAAAACGTGGACCAATCAGATATAGAAGATTTTACGTTGCCATGGAGGATATTCAATATTCCTCTAGAGGGATCGAGCTATTAGCGAAATGCTAATGTTTAGAAGAAGCGGAACTGGTCATTCTTCTCCTAACAGTCGCCGTGAACGGATGTAAGGTTCTCTTCTTAAACGCCGTTGTGTGCGGAAGAGTATAAGTTTATTCTCGTAACAATCATCGAGTATAACTAGATAATCTTTACATTAAATATCATCGCTAGAAGACACACAATTTAATTATTATACACGGTAGTGAACAAACGTATAAAACTTTTGATTCTTGCACGCATCCAGATAAACGCGTCACATCAAGTGAGTCTTGTGTAAGAATAGTGTTATAAATGTTGTATCATACATTTTGTTCGAACTGGTGTTAATCGAAGTAAGGAAATAAAAGTTTCTACATTATTTAATACAGAGGAAAATGATTACTCATTTTACGTAAAAATTTCCTTCCGCCGTACCACCCCTGTAAAAGAAGATATCTTGCTCAACCGACTGAAGCCACGCCGAGGTAAGCTGGGACTTCAAGAACCATCAATTCCAACCCTGTTCCAAATGGTCACCTCAACGAGGGGTATAATTCACCATCATTCTATACGATTCGACCGCAACCCAGTATCAAAATGGCGCCCAACGTGGGGCTCGAATAGGCAGAAGGAGGATTACACCACAGGAGAATAAATAGTGTAATGGACAGGTAACTTCGAATCAAGAAAGAAGAAAGAAGAAAAGTGAGTACGGAAAATCTTAATAGATAATTAATAGAAAAAGTGACAAAATTATAATTTTCATTTTTTTTATGTTATTAAGAAAGGGAAAAATATTACCTAAAATGGAAGGTAAAAAATTAACAGACAATAAGAATAAAAATGTTGGGGAAGGAGTGGAAAGACTAGTTAGTGATAAGAGAGCAGAAATACAAGAAGTCAGGGAAGTAGTGGAAGGAATGATTAGTGATGATGCAGGAACAAGTAGAACAGAAATTATGCAGAGTAAAGTTAATGAAATGATAATAGACAGGTTAGAGAAAATGATGAGTAATTTTGATGCTAAAATGGATAATTTAAGACAGGATATGAATCAAAATTCAGAAAATTTAAATAGTTTTAGACAGGAAATAAGATAGGAAATAAGACAGAATTCAGATCAAAATTCAGAAAATTTAAATAGTTTTAGACAGGAAATAAGACAGGAAATAAAACAGAATTCAGAAAAGGCAGATCAAAATTTAAGGCAGGAAATGAGTAATTTAAATGCTAAAGTAGATCAAAGTTCAGAGAAATTAGAAGCTAGGATAGATCAAGGAAGAGAAGAGTGTAGAGAAGGCATAAAATCTTTAAAACAGAAAATAGAATCTCATGATGGAGAAATGTCTAAGTTAAAAGAGATGTTTCAGGAAATGAAAATAAGTCAGGAAAATGTAGTAAAAGATATAAGAAGTGAATTGGCTAAGGAGTCAGAAATCCTTAAGCAACAACAAGTAGAATTTGTAGAAAAACAAAAAGTAGAAATAGGGGAATTAGAGAATAGAATAAGACAAGAAATAGATGTAGTCTTATTAGATAATTCACGGAAATACCATGAGGAAAATATTGAAATACAGAATAATTTTGGGGCCCAAATGACCTTGTTGTCGACGGGCCCTTAAACACCACTCACTCACCCAGAATAATTTTGTAAGAGAGGTAAATAGTATCAGAAATGATGTTAAACTAATAGCTACTGAGGTGCAAACACAACAAGATGAACTAAAAGTTAAATATGATGAAGTCAGTAAGTTGAATAGTGAAATGATTACAAGAATAGATTTGGCACAGGAAAGTTTTGAGAGAGAGAAAGAAAACATTAGCAAGCTGAATCAAGTTGTGGTTGCATTACAGGCAAGCAAAATTTCTGAGAACCAGAGGGTAATAAAATCTAAGAATATTACATGTATTGACTCACCTGGTAATTCAGGTAATATTGTACAAAACTTAGAGAATTATTTGGAGAGTGACGATACAGAATCTTTGTCACCTGATTGTGAAGTAAATGGTAATGGACAAATACAAAACATGCACACACATACACAGTTACACAGTCAAGGTAACACAAATTGTACAAATTATTTGTTGCATGACATAAGTCCATCTACTTTCGAAGAAGAATCGGGAGACAATCCCAAAATATTTCTAAAGGAATTAGAAGAATATTTTAAAATTAAAAAGATTCCAAATGAATTTAGGATGATGATTGTTAAAAGGTGTTTGAAGAAAAATGCTTTAGAATGGCTGAGGTTAACACTAGCATCACATGAAACGTATAGTATGTTTAGGAATGTGTTTATAAATAGGTTCTGGGGTCCAGAAAGACAGAGAAGAATTAAAGTCGAACTGGCCACTGGTAAATTCGAGTTCAAGAAGGGTGTGTCCATGACTGAATATTTCCTAAAACTTGCTAACAAAAGTAAACTTGTGAATCCAGATATGTCGGAAACCGAGATCGTGAATATGCTAATACGACATTATCCACCACACATTAGAAACCACCTAATTGTGGCTAAGCCCGTCGACTTTACTGATATGATTGAGTTATTATCAGAATTTGAGGCTCATAACCTTAATTCTGATTCTACTCATAGTCAAGTTGATCCTGACAAGACTCATATAGAACAAAAGCAAGTAAATAGACAGGAAGTAAGACCAACATTCAGGGAAAATCACAACCATACTAACCAAAACCAAAATAGTTTTAACCAAAATTGGGGCGGGGCACGTTCAAGAGACAACTATGAACGAAGAGAGTACAACCCCAGAAAGACATATGAATCGGTAGTGCCAGGTATAGGAAGGAGAATACCAAATACTCCTAGGAGGAATTATAATAATGACCAACCTGTGGGAAATGTGAGGAGTAATCAGGTGAATCAACTGAGGTTTTACAGGGGAAATAACTTAAGAACGGGTTATCAAAGTAGAGGAAGAGGAACTAGCATCAAAGACTCTTCATTAAGAGATTTTAGGGGTCCTAGGTTTGAAAGGGCAGACAATAACCTAGAAAGGACACAGACTCAGGGAATAGAAGGAGAAATAAATAACGGTAGTACCAACCCAACTGCTAGTGTAACTACAGACCGCACTAATGCGCAAAACTGAGTACCAAATCATTTTGTGCCTTGGAAAGTGGTTCGGTAGAAATGACACAGGGCAAAATCAAAATTCAAAATTTACCAGAAGATAAGCTCACTCTCTCCAGAAGTAAAGATCGGGAATTAGTAAATCCACCTCAGATTAACCTTCGTATAGGCGATAGTGAATATAAAGTATTGATAGACACAGGAGCTAGTTCATCAGTAATAAGTGAGAACTTATTCAAGGAATTACTATCCAAGTTTAGGATTTAATATTTAAACGTGTGTAATGTATACTGTAGCACAGCTATTGGGAAAAAGAAAGATAAAGTTAAATATCAAGCGTTAATTCCTGCGCGAATAGATGATTGGAATTTCAATTTTATCGTATTGGTAATACCAAACTTAGCTCGTGATATTATTATTGGCAATGATGTATTGTATGATTGGCAAAGTGTGATAGATTTCGAGAAACATGAAATGAAGGTCAAAGGAGATAATGAAGTAATAAAAATAAATTTGTTAGAAGAAATTATATTAAAAGAGGATGAGAAGGATAGTATAAATAATGATAGGTTTTTTGTAGAAAATATAATATTATACGAAGAAGATATAATTAATAATGAAGAAGATAATAGTGGTAAAGAGAATTTACTTTTAAATAATAAAGAAAATGAGACGTTTGTCCTTGGAGATCATTGTTGCCAAATAAACACATTAAATACCGACACCGAGCGAAAACAAGAAGAGGAAGAAATGATATTCCAAAGAATTTTGAAAGAAAAGTTAGGGAAAACATACCATTTAAATCACGCGCAAAGAGAACAGTTGAGGTTATGTATACTAAAGAACAGGAACGTTTTTAGTACGAAACCTGGATTGTGTAATAAGTACATACATACATTTAAGGTGAACGACATTGCTCCTTATACTCATAAAAGTAGATCTGTGCCTATCGCTATTAGACAACAAGCATCTGAAGTAATAAACGATATGCTAGAAAATGGAAATAAAATTTTAAAAGATTGGATACCAAAGTATGGGCCAATAAAGGCAATATTATCAGACAACGCAACGGTTCACCGGAGTAAATTGTTTACTTCAGAAATGAAGAACAATAACATTAAGATGTATTACTCTTCAGCATATTTTCCCCAAGGAAATCCTTGCGAGAGAGTGATGCGTGATTTAGGCTTGTATTTCAGAATTCTGTGTCATTCTAACCACCGAGGCTGGTACAAATACTGCCATATTATTGAGAAAATCATTAACAATACCCCAAACTCTACTACCAAATTTTCACCAATCGAATTAATGACTGGACTACAACCTGAACCTCTAGTAATAAAAGCACCAACAACCTTAAAAGTAGATGAAATGGAATTGAATGAAGAAGAAAAGTGTGCTGAAGCATTTCGAAGAATAAAAGAAAAAGCAGAGAAAAGATTATCAAAGATACAAAGAAAAGGATAGAAATGGAATCCTGAAATAAATGATAAAGTTCTCGTAAAGACATTTAATATCTCCAGTTCTAAAATCAAATCCTATTGGAGAATGAATTTGTTATATAAAGGTCCATATAAAATAGTAAGAAAATTCGGGGATCATACGTACGAATTAAGAGACGATGATAATAAAATGATAGGAAAATATCACAAAACACTTTTAAAACCATTCAAAAGCCTTGACACTCACAAGAATAAATGATTTAAAAAAAAATAATATGTTTATGAATTACTGAAAAATGTTTTGTTTATTATTATTGTGTTCGAATAATTTCTGATTTTATACTGTTATTTTAAATTGTATTAATTGTTCATTGTTGTAATAATGTTTAATTATTGGGGCATTCTTCAGAATATATGGAACAATATTATTGGAAGATTTAAGTTAATTTTCCATATATTCTGAAGAGGGGCATCTGAAACAGTTATTTTATGTTGTCCCCAAAGAGTTTCAAATATTGTATTATGTGAGGTTAAGTAGAGTGAGTCATGCACAGAGAAGCTATGTAAGTGGAAATGACGTCACAAAAGTGTTGAATATCAAACTAATTTGTGATTGGTGTGACGCGTATATCGTAAAACGTGGACCAATCAGATATAGAAGATTTTACGTTGCCATGGAGGATATTCAATATTCCTCTAGAGGGATCGAACTATTAGCGAAATGCTAATGTTTAGAAGAAGCGGAACTGGTCATTCTTCTCCTAACAGTCGCCGTGAACGGATGTAAGGTTCTCTTCTTAAACGCCGTTGTGTGCGGAAGAGTATAAGTTTATTCTCGTAACAATCATCGAGTATAACTAGATAATCTTTACATTAAATATCATCGCTAGAAGACACACAATTTAATTATTATACACGGTAGTGAACAAACGTATAAAACTTTTGATTCTTGCACGCATCCAGATAAACGCGTCACATCAAGTGAGTCTTGTGTAAGAATAGTGTTATAAATGTTGTATCATACATTTTGTTCGAACTGGTGTTAATCGAAGTAAGGAAATAAAAGTTTCTACATTATTTAATACAGAGGAAAATGATTACTCATTTTACGTAAAAATTTCCTTCCGCCGTACCACCCCTGTAAAAGAAGATATCTTGCTCAACCGACTGAAGCCACGCCGAGGTAAGCTGGGACTTCAAGAACCATCAATTCCAACCCTGTTCCAAATGGTCACCTCAACGAGGGGTATAATTCACCATCATTCTATACGATTCGACCGCAACCCAGTATCAGAGCCTAAGATTTATTGTTGCGGTCAGCTGTCCTCGGGGAGAGAAAATTCCCAGCACCGTTCAGAGCTCGTAACAAACTTGACATTCCACAAAAATATTTGTTTCAGTACATGTATATACTCGTATATTCCTTTAACATTCAATTAATCTACTCTATATTCCTTAAGAGTCAATTAATCAACTCGAGGAACAGAGTACCGTTTCACAAGTGAGTGAACCAAACTCTTAGTAGTTTAAATTTAAGTCGAACACGTACGCATTAGTTTATCAGCAAAGGTCAGGTTTAAGTAAATGGCAAAAGGGGAGGAGTATGGAAACTTTTCTCCTGAGTGGTTGGAATGCATGTTCCACCTTGTCGTGCGTAGCACCTCCGGATAAGGCCGTCTCGTATTATGATGCCAAAAGGCTGGCATTCAAGTATTAGCCAATAAGGGCCGATTCAGGTTCAGGAACGGGGAAAAGAAAGGAATACGTATACATAAAGTGATGTGTCAAACCATGCAAGGAGCGTGGCAGAAGTGGTTTAGCAATTCCTTACCAACTACTTCACTGTATATCGCCACTCGAGTGCACTTACATACTATCTGAACTAATGAGTTTGGTACAAACGAGAAACAGTTACATGCATGTACGAACTTTAATCCTTGTAGTGAAAAAGTACTAGTCTTCGTTACTACCGTGATATTTAGAAGGCACAGATTTCATTTTCGAGACTCTTACTGCAACGGATTTAATTTTAACGCATTTTTTAAAGCAGCTTCTGCGATCCCTTGTTCCTATCATCAAGATTCTAATTTTCGTGACGATGTTGTACTTCACAATGTTCTGCACCTTCCTTTTCCGTGCTCAATATTACAATGTGTTACAGGGAAGCATGTTTCATATTTACGCTGATCATCATACATATTTGGTTAAGAACAATATCAAGTTAGTCCTTAAATAGATAAGTGCAGTCTCGAAGACAGTCAAATCTGGTTTTCATATTTAGAGAGTGAGACTTCCTATATCCCGTGAATTAGTGGCACTCACTGACCATTAGTATACTTGTGCTGAATCAACTGCGCATCCAGTTCGAGGAGCAACGGTGCAATGATGTATATCGCGCATTCTGCTCTCTTCGATGCCACATAAAGACATTAATAATAGGTGCAAACTACGAAACGTACATTTTAATATATTTTCTTCTTTCTCTGGGACCCTTAACTTGCGTTAGTATATTCTTGGTTTCCTCGGCAGAACGACCTGACTTTGTCACGCAGCTTGTTTTCCGCTTTTTTTTTTTCGAGATTTGAGTTGACTTTTCAGTAACTGTCAGTTATTAAGCATTATATATTTATGCTCATTTAATATTCATTCAATTATAAGGCATATATTTTTCAGCAGCTAACTTATGCCAATTCCAAGTGTTACCTGCAATACTTAGTGTTATTTGCCTTAGTGGAGGAAGCATCGAAGTCTCGCCATTTGAGATATATTGTACACTTGCGTGGAGCGTCATCAAGCGATTTATTGAAAATATCTGCTCTTTGCTTCGTCGAACTGTGTGTAAAATTGTGTATAACCACTGTCCGTGTTCGGGTACGCTGGTTTTGAGGCATAACCCTTCCACTTCCAATCAGTTATAAAAATGTTTTTATTGGTGGGTTATCTTTTGGTAATATTAGTTGGCTAATTCATTTAAACTTGAAGCTTTAAGCCTGGAGCTATTCACATCAGTAATCTCAGAAGACTTCAATGTTATTCTTTTTTTAATTATAATTAAAAATATATATCTATGTATATATATATATATTTCTGTTTTCTTCTTATTTAACCGATTTTTCATTATTTCCGTTTATTTTCTTATGTTTTCCTAGACTCCTAAATATTCACTATACACATAAACACCCATACCCAAGGCGGGACTCGAACCCGCGACCCTCTACGCGGCGGAACGCTAGAGACATACGCTTTAGCGACCATGGCTACGGGGGCCGGCTTTCTTAACCTCTTTCACGCCATGTTTAGATTTTCTAAGGTTGCAACTGAGATAACTGGGACTGAAGAGGCATAACGATCTTGAAAACTAATTTCTAAAGATTTTTTCCCTCTGTTGTATACTGCTTAGTCTAAAGGCCATTTTAAAATTATACTTCATTGCAACTAAGAAGTTCACAGTAATAAAGTGAAACCACCACCTATCACGTAATTTGCCACAAGGAGAAATTATTTTGATGTCTCCGAACGAGTTCCTATGCTACCTCCAGGCTTAAATTTGGTACACAAGCATTGCAGTTTGTATCACTGCACGCCAACACGCGGCCAGTTCTCTGTAGTCAGTTGTTTATGTCCAACTTTTCGCAACCGTCATGCCTTTCACTGCACCGCTGTAGAGTTAGAAAAGTTCTGGGCTCATATTTATTAAATAAACCACAACAACTATTTAAAGAACATGCTAAAGAAAAGTTATGAAATATAATTCTGTGAATAAAAAAGCTTACTAAAGCGAGTAACTTACCCGTAGTAAGTTGTTTAAAAGAATCTACACACTAAAAGCGAATAGCACTAGTAACAAAATCATCCATTTCCCCTAAAACGCTAAATGGTCTCTCCCTCTCCTTTGCAGGGGTTGTTACTGTTTCTGTTTGTTTAATTTTCGTTCCCAAATATGAAACAATTTTCACAGATCTACACTAGTTTCAAACGTCAGTTCAGTTAAGTTGTTCAAAGCCAGGGTGTCATAATGTTGAAAGAAAAGTTTAGACACTTAATGCAATAGAATTTGACCAGGTTTCAAACGCTCTTATATTAGAGACCCTTATATTTCGAGGTCCCGAGTTCGAATCTAGGTTAGGGTGAGTTATCTGGATAAGGTTTTTTCCGGGTTTTTCCCTTATCCTAAAAGACGAATGTCGGGTAGCTGTAAACTCCATGGACCCCGGACTCATTTGAGCAGCATTTCACCCATTTCATTCATCGTCCGATATGACTTAAAGTTGGAGGACGTAAACTACAATATATATATATATATATATATATATATATATGTATATATATATATACACTACTCAGAAAAACTGAGCGCCTCGCCATGCTTACTTCACGTGCGAACACACAATGCTGAATGAACGAAAGGAAGAGCATAGCTTGAATGCTATAAACAACGCATTCAGAGAAGTACCAAGCACCATGTGAGAGTAATGGAAGAAAACGGTTTAAGTTCATGTTTAAATGCTTTGGAATTTCAATTACGGTATTTTATTTACCCCGTTCTTTAGTTGAATATATCAAACAAGCTATAATATACCATATTTAATACGAACTGTTTGCAGTCTCTCTTCTGATCCGTTCGCTCTAAAAATTGTGCTACGGCGTAATGTTGACATCCGTGCGTACTTTAAACTGAATAGAGTATAGTATATGGAAGCTGGGTAGCAACAAGCTCTACTCAAGCAGCAAATGGTGCGGTCCAAAGACAGAAGCTATAATTTCCTAGGGCGGAATAGAAACTTGCACTGCATGCTGAGGCCAGAAGATATAATAATTACACATATTTGGAAGTTTTAAATACTTTTTAAACACCCTTATATTGTATCAGATATTATTAGTGAAAAATTCTCCTGCGTAACTAATTTTTGGTCTAAATTGGAAAGACTAGACGCATATTTTTATTTTCAATCTGCTATCACTGTAGAACCGAAACAGACAACTCGATATTTATCAATCCTTAATTGTTATTTGTAACTTTACATAGCGATAAGTATATTTATTGTTAATTCTGAACAATCTGTCCGTCCTGTTATATGTCTAACACCGTTAAAGAGTTTTGGCCGTTGTGCATAGCCTCAAAACTCTCAGAATTTAGAAACCTTGGAAAATGGGTTCCATAATTCCATTTGTTCTGAACTAATCATATAATGCACTAATTTTACTGGTACAACACACGTTTTCACATTTCTATGAAAGCCACGCTGGTGAAAGAAATTAAAGCTGCCATCGTGCACGAACTGTAACATAGTTTGCTTTCCGAGTATTGTGGTCCTGCTAATTCTGAGGCATTATTTATTAGGACCTCATTAAGATATATATATATATATATATATATATATATATGTATATGAAATAATGTAACATGTGTGTAAATTGTCCCAACGAAAGAATGGTTTCACTACATGCAAAGAATGCTCTTTAGCTTTTTTTTAAACAGAAGCCGAGGGTTGGTTAATGACCAAATCCACCCACAACCCAGACGCTGAGGAATGCAGGTCAGAAACTGAAAGGCAGTTGGGGAGAAGTCGGGGAGAAGTATCGGTGGAAAGCGACAGCTGTACGGACCAATAGTGAAAACAGTCTTTTACCGGGGACTTGATGTAAACTGTGAGTGAAATAAACAGTTATTAGTGCATAATTTCTTATTGTTTCTCCTCCTACGAACTGAGATCTCCATACCCGCATGCTCTCCGTAAACCTTATCCAATAAGCAGCCGTGGACACAGCACTAAGAAATCAACTCCGAATAATAACAATAAATAGCATTTGCCAATGACATAAGGTTCCTGCAAAAGTGACGCAAGTGAAGGGGGGAACGCGACAAAGAATGGCGACCAACTTTGGGGCACGAAGGAATAGAGAAACAATGATGGTGTTGATGAATTAGTGCGCGAAGAAAGAAGAAAGTAGTGCAGAAAAAGACACCTAGGAAACGCTAACTAGAACGAGAAAGAAGTGGATCAGACATCATAGACGACCAGCATTACAACATCTCTCATCAGCAACAGAGAACACGGAAAGAACTTGAGGAAGAAAGGGGCAGAGTTTTCAGAGCAACTTTACATTTAAATCTAGAACCAGTGGTTATCATTTTTACGGGACGGAGTAAAAGGACAAAACCAAAGGTCAGATCTAAACAAAATAAAATTGTAGTGTGTTTGTTATTTAAGATTTTTCAGCTTCTATATGTTATTAAGAAATAAGAAAATAATTTGTAGAAAAATGTCAGATGTAGAAACGTCAACAGTAGAATCAGTAGAGGTTAATACACTGTCAACAGAAATAGATATGGAACCCGAGCAGGTAGCTAACCCAGATGTAGTATTAAGTATGAATGACACAGGAAATTATCAGGTGGAAAGTTTAGATTCACAGACGGTAACCAAACAGTCGAACGGTGAATTGCATGCACTGATAGAAGTAATGAAATCAATAGATCAGAAATTAGAGAAACATGGTCAGGAAATGAAATTAATAGATCAGAAATTAGGGAAACATGGTCAGGAAATGAAAGCAATAGATGAGAAATTAGAAATGCAGGGTCACGAAAGTAAAAGAATTAGGGATGAACTCAAAGAGGAAATGCAAAAGACAGTGTATCAGTTAAACAACAGACTTTATGAAGTAGAAAAGAGGGTAGAACAGATTTCTTAAGAAAATCAGGATAAGCTGAAAAGCACTGTAAGTGAAATTTGTAAGGGAATGTCCATCCGAGAGGATAGATTATTCGAGGAAATTGTAAAGAGCTCAAAAGAGATTGTACAGGTTAAGAAAAATTTAGAACAAAATGACAAATTATTAAATTCTAAAATTCTAAGGCAGGGATCAGAGTTAAAAGGTCTAATTGAAAAGACTAATGATGATATGCAGCTTGTGCATATAAGTTTGAGTAGTGATGTGTCTAGTTTAGATAAGAAAATTGAACAACAACAAAAATGAGCAAATCTGGGACGAGAAGTTAAATTCTGCTAATCAAGAAATACTAAAGAAATTAGAAGATGAGGTAAAGATTATAAATAATAAATTTGAATTTGAGATAAATAAACAGGATTCAGCTTCTCGTAATTCTCAGAAAGCAATTGAGAATTTAGTTTCTAAGGTTAATATGTTGCATGTTAACATTAATGACAATCATGTACAACCTGTTAACTTAAGTGATAGTTTAAATTAGGGAGGAACAAACTCCATTATATCAAACCAGACAAGTGTTGCTACGGGGCCATCAGTACCCAATGCAGACACTTATAACAATGTAACGGATAGAACTAGTATTTTGACCGAACCAGTTCCACAAAATTATCACAGCTCTGTGCTAAATGATTTGCCATTACCTATTTTCTCTGAACTAAATGAGTACAGTCCTGTATGCTTCATAGAACAACTTCAAGAGTACTTCAGAGTAAAAAATGTGCCTGATGCACTTAAAATGATAATAGTTCGAAGATGTCTAGACAATCGTACTTTAAATTGGGTACAACTATCAATGGGGCCTGAAACGAATTTTGAACAGTTCCAACATCTCTTCTTAAACCAGTTTTGGAATGCAAGTAAACAACATAAAACACGAGCAAAGCTTAGTTGTGGACAGTATTCTGACAGGGAAAACATAAGTATGGCAGATTATATTCTACATCAATCTAAATACATCAAACACCTTAGACCTAGAATTTCCGAAGAGGACTTTATCAATTTGATAACCAATCACTTTCCTCTTAGAATACAAAACTATCTTCTGATCGCAAAACCTAAAACAATAATAGAAACCGTTGATTTGGTATCTGCGCTAGAAAACCAAACTGGAGAAATATATCAGCCTAGAAATCAGTTCCACCAAGGGCCAAATGCTATACACAACCAATATCAGTCACATGGAAGCTCTGGATACCGAGGTCAGTATAGAAATAATAACTCTGCAAGAGAAAGATATCGACCACAATTGCCACAATTTAGATATAATCCAGACAGGAATGATCCTAGACGTGAACGCCGGGAAACAATCAACTTTGTTCAGGTAGCACGAGAATTGCCGTTCGGAAATCAGCAACGTGGGAGAAACCAGTATAATCATTTTCGAGGAAGATATAGCCGAGAATGGAGGAATGAAAACGTGGGATATCGGTCCGAAGATGAAAATTCAAACAGAGACCAGAGGCAAAATTTTCACTTTAGAGGGAATAGAGGTCGTGGAAATCAAGGAACCCAGCAAGAAATAACTGTAGCTCCTATTCAAAATGGCCGACCGCAAATAGATGAAAACCGTGAGCAGGAAAACTGAAATGTGACGTAATGGACAAGGGTCACAGAGGCGTCACAAAGGATTCGCAAATAGACCCCAATACTTTAGCAAGGAATGGTGTTGATACTGGCGAAATTAAGATTAACATAAATGAGAAAGGTGACTTTGATACCCCATATATCAAAATTAGACTATATGACAAAGATTACCTAGTTGGTGTTGACTCTGGTGCATCAGCTAGTGTGTGTTCACAGAAATTATATCTTCAATTTAATAAACAAAGGCAGGAAAATAATGAGCTTGCCAACATCAAATTTAGTATGCAGAGTAGCCATTGGACGATCGGCCAATTAATAAAAAGACAATGTTTACTACCAGTTGAGATTGAAAATGTGTGTTTTGAAACAATGTTTCTAGTAGTTAACAACCTAAACGGTGATGCGATCATTGGTTGTGATTTTCTGGATGAAAATAGAGCTAAAATAGATTTTGAGAATAAAAGTTCTTATTATTTGCAAAGATAAGGATCAAATGTATACCAAGTTTGTTGAAGAAAGGATGTGTCCTGTAGAAATGACTGCTGAAGAAAAAGAATTTAAAGAATGTGAGCTATTTGTCCAGAAAATGTTTATTGACAAAGCCCAAGAGGTAATTAACCTCTCGTGTGGCAACGAGAGGAACCATGTTGTTCAGCCACGCGTGAAACCTGTTTCTGAGATGGAACCAACCTCACTAATTACTGACAGTACAGCAATAGAAAACCTTGATGACAAATTGGTATTGATGCAGCAAAAATGTGCCGAAGCCCATAATCTGAACGTACAGGAAACAAACAAGTTATTTGAGGTACTAAAAGACAATGCAGATGTTTTCAGTAAGAAACCAGGTTTGTGCACAGCATATTCGCACACTTTTCAAGTTGAAAATATTAAGCCATATGTGCATAAATATAACAATCTTCCTATAGCGCTAAGAGAACAAGCTCAAAGCGTCATTTCTGAAATGATCAATGACAGTATTATTGAACCAAGCGAATCTGATTTCATAAAATCTTTATGTTGGACATATAAAAAGGACAAGAATGACCTTCGTGTGACCCTAGATGGCAGAAAATTAAATGCATACATGAAAACCGATCATTTCCAGAATGAAAGCATAAATCAAATAATTACCAAACTTTCTAGAGGAAGATATATATCATCAATTGATTTGACTTCTTCATTTTGGCAAATAAACTTAGATGAAGCAGTCAGGGACTACACTACCTTCATTTGCCAAGGTACTGAAATGAGATACCAACGAGTACCATTTGGATTGAAAAACTCAGGATGTGCACTTCTTAGAGCCTTGCATGAAGTTTTCAAAAACAGTGCAGACTCCTTCTTAATTAGATATGTAGATGATTTTCTCCTAATTGGTGAAGATTTCCAGCAACACTTGGAACATTTAAAATTTGTACTCAAGAGAATTCATGAATGCGGTATGACACTCAACCTTCAAAAATCAAATTTTTGTGTAAAGGAAGTGGAATTTCTGGATTACGTCAACAACGAAAGGGGAATGAAACCAAATCCGAAAAGAATAGAAGCTATTTTAAGAATACCACCACCGAAGAATATTAAACAGTTAAGGAGAATTTTTGGTATTTTGAATTTTAATAGTCGTTTTGTTCCACGTTATGCGCAAGAAATAGCACTCATGCGTCAGTTGTTACAAAAAGGTAAAAGATGGAAGTGGACAATGGAACTTCAAGAATGTTTTGAAAAGATAAAGGAACTCTTCGCGTCATCTATATTGTTGGAACGACCACATGAAGCCTGGAAGTATGAAATGTTTGTCGATGCATCTTCTGGAGGATATGGTGCTTTATTGGGCCAACGAGAAGAGAATGGAGATTTTCATGTCATTGACACAGCTTCAAGAGGACTGAACTCTATTGAGAGCAACGCTTCAGTGACTGAACTGGAACTAGGCGCTCTTTATTTCGCTCTGACACGTTTTAAAAGCTACATATATCAGAAGAAAGTTAAAATATTTTATGATCATATCAGTTTAACCTTCATAAACAAATGTAAATTAACTTCAACCAAAATATCTAGATATGTACATGCCATTACCAGTTTTGACATTGAAATCGTTCACATCCCTGGAAAATTGAACACGTTCAGTGATTTATTATCTCGACTGAATTTTGTCACTGGAATTCCAGAAAGTACAGAAAAACCAAAACGAGAGATAAAAGTGCTACAATTAGATATAATATTAAGTAAAGAAACGGCAAATCAGGTGAAGAAAATAGGAGAACTGCAAAAGACAGATAAGAAAATAGTTAATTTGTTAGAATTATCACCCAGTTTAGGTGAAGAAAATAGCTCCAGCACTGCCATAAACGACGGATTGCTTTATAAGAGGCATGGGAAGATTACGCCTAAATGGTAAGTTTTTATTCCTAAATGTATGGAAGCAGCTATAATTATGGATTTTCACATGAATCTCATTCACTCTGGAACCGACAGGACCTGCAGTGTTATTTTAGAGAACATGTACATTCCGAAATTGAGAGAGAAGGTTAGACAGCTAATAGCGAGATGTGATACGTGTCAAAAATGTAAACAGAAGAATATTGCGTACCAGTACGATAGCAACTCCATAATACGAGGACAACCAAGAGAATTAATCTGTCTAGACATACATGCTGAACTTCCACAGTCAACATTTGGGAATAAATATATTTTAGTTTGTTTTGATGTTTTCAGCAAATATGTACGAATTTTCCCACTTAAAAAGGCCAATAGCCAGGCTTGCCTTACTAAATTGCTAAATTACTACATACCGGAAGAAGGAAAAATTAGAGCTATCTTAACTGACAACGCCACAATATTTTCTGGAAACAAATTTACAGAAGGAATCAAAGGCGCTGGGATTAAGCAATATTTTTGTTCAATGTATAGACCACAAGCCAACCCAGCAGAAAGATCAATAAAAGATATTGGGATAATTTTGAGAATCCTTTGTAATACTCGTCACAGCCAATGGTTTTCATATATTCCGCAGATTGAGAGAATTCTCAATGAAACACCAAGTCCAGTGACCGGTTTTAAGCCTGTGGAAATAATGAAAGGAAAGATAATCGATACAATAGGAATTAAAGGTCCTCAACCTATAAAAGTAAAGGAGAACATTGAAATAGAGGCAGAGGAGATATGCAAGATTGCGGCTGAAAGAATTAAGAAGAGGGCAAACAAAAGAAAATTGAAACATAATTTAAACAAGAAAGGAATCGAATGGAACATTCAAGAGGGTGATTTGGTCTTAATAAGAAACAAAACACTTTCAAGTAATATTATTATATTTTAAAGGTCCATATAAGGTCACAAAGGTATTTTCGACTGACACCGTAGAAATCATTGATGACAAAAGTGGTAAAATTCTGGGAAGATTCCATAAGGAATTACTAAAAAAAATATCATACGCCAAGAAGCCAATCAGAAGAAGAAGAAGAAGAAGAAGATGAAGAAGAAGAAGAAGAAGAAGAAGAAGAAGAAGAAGAAGAAGAAGAAGAAGAAGAAGAAGAAGAAGAAGAAGAAGAAGAAGAAGAAGAAGAAAAGGGGAATGAAAGAAAGAAAGGTGTGGGAAAATAATTTAAAAATCATGATGCACATCTGTGATTATAGTAACCAGAAACAATAAACTAATTGATACTATTTTATATAACAGCATTGTAAAAAAATAGTTTTGTAAGAACCAAGATAGAATTCAATAGAAAATCTAGAGTAAGAAAAGTAATATGTAAGAATAGTTGTGTAAATCTAGTTGGTGAAGTGTAATTATTGTTATTAAACAGTCTTGGTAGGCTAAAATGTGAGCCAGTGTTTAATGCGATATCTAGTAAATATAATGGAACATTTCAGGAAACTTAATGAGTTCTGCTTTGAGTAGGAGAAATCGTAACTAGAAAATAATGAACTTCTTTCGACTGAATTTATGAGGAGGAAGATTATAAGACAAACAAAATTTCTTAAACTGTGTGATAAAATTAGTTGTTTGCCTTCTAAGGGCATATGAGGCATTATTTATTAGGACCTCATTAAGATATATATATATATATATATATATATATATATATATATATATATATATCTGTGTGTGTGTGTGTGTGTGTGTGTGTGTGTGTGTATGAAATAATGTAACATGTATGTAAAGTGCCCAACGAAAGAATGTTTTCACTACATGCAAAGAATGCTCTTTAGCTTTTTTTAAACAGAAGCCGAGGGTTGGTTAATGACCAAATCCACCCACAACCCAGACGCTGAGGAATGCAGGTCAGAAACTGAAAGGCAGTTGGGGAGAAGTTAAGATGTGAGGGTGGAAAGCGACAGCTGTACGGACCAATAGTGAAAACATTCTTTACCGGGGACTTGATGTAAACTGTGAGTGAAATAAACAGTTATTAGTGCATAATTTCTTATTGTTTCTCCTCCTACGAACTGAGATCTCCATACCCGCATGCTCTCCGTAAACCTTACCCAATAAGCAGCCGTGGACACAGCACTAAGAAATCAACTCCGAATAATAACAATAAATAGCATTTGCCAATGACATAAAGTTCCTGCAAAAGTAACGCAAGTGAAGGGGGGAACGCGACAGGTTAAAACATTCGCCTATCGCTAAAAGGCAACGTATTACCATCCACCCCTTGTTCCTACAAGAAAATGAACAATAAGCTAATTTCTATAAACTTTTATTTCGTTTAAAATTGAGTGTATAGAGGAATAAGTATTTATAGGAATACTTTGTACACGAGTAGAGAAAGTCATGTGAGTGCAGCATGTCAGTATTTTTTGATGATTATAACTTTGTACAACACAGGCCAGTTCCTAATAATCGATTAAAAGTCTCCTGATATTGACGCAAAAGGAGAGAACGTCTAACGGTCTTCCAAATTCTGGAAAAGTGCTTCATAGCGTACTATCTCTCAGGGTTAGAAGGAATCGCGGTCTGAATGGTCAAGTAATATTTTAAACAATTATTTGTTGTAAGTGGAATTTAAAAATGTTGTAATTTTTTGTGTAATTTACGTCCTCCAACCTTAGATCACATTGGACGATTAATTAAATGGGTGAAATAATGCTCAAATGAGCCCGGGGCCCATGGAGCTTAGAGTTACCGGACATTCGTCTTCCAAGATAAGGAAAAACTCCGGAAAAAGCCTTATCCAGGTAACTCGCCCTGACCGAGATTCGTTTCTGGACGTCTTGAACGTGAGGCAGACATGTAACTTCTTTTGGCCCCACAGTTAGTAATAAACCTTCCATGGTATCAGCTCTGGAAATACATATTATAGTATATATATTAATATAAAGTACATATTATATTCAATATCAGGGGTCTTTTCTCACCCCAAAGTGATTCTAACAAATATGTGGTGCTAAAGCGTAAAATATTTCCTAAAAAATAATAATGACTTTATTTTGAGAGCAAACAGATCTTTTAAATTAAAACTCCATTGTTGTAAGCTATGTATTTATGTACTAGTCATCTCTGAAATATGAATATATATATGTTTAGTTCCAAAAGTATATGCACCATTTTTACAAAAAAAAAAAAAATTAATTTACCTCTCACTATATGACAATAATGTATTTTTATTATGATGTGCATTATCACTTTATAAAAAATCATTTTAAACTTAAACCTCTGCTCATCCTCCACTTGAAACGATGAACACTCATTGCAGAACACTTATACTCTTGCAGGTTCCTTGCAGATAAATTTGTGACACTCGTCACATTTTTCTTTACCACTTTCTTGTCCTTTGATCTTGGGGCAGGAATCACATCTTTTTCGTTTCAGAATAATTGCATCTGCATCTTGGTCTTGTTGATTGCCATTTAGAAGATTCTTGAAACCAGCTTCAGTTATTGCTGAACGAATGCGCTGTGTTCTGTATTGGGGGAAACAATTCGTCTTACTAGCTCTTTTCCCAGTTCTGAGAGGAATTCTCTTCTAGCACTTTTACCTATCATATGATGTACAAACTTACAGCACAGGACCTAAGCATTGAGGCATGCTCAGTATATCAAGAAATAGATCAAGTGGCGACCTTCTTGTTCCGCGTTACACTGAATAGTGCCTAGCTATTTTATCAACAGTATCAACATCGGACTCTGTTGAGTTATTGACCATTATTATCGCTTAAGGTTTTTTATTTTTACGTCTTTTTTTACTTCTAATCTCCGCAACGCGCAATTTCCTAGGTGTGTTTGTATTTTATACCAATGATCATAGTCCTTTTACGGTCATAATTTTTCGCTCTAAAATTCAATCTTATTATATTATGTTAGCTTAATGTGAAACAAACACGCTGTAGTAGTTTCATTGTTGGTACTTCTGGTTCCCGCCTGTGAGCACCCGTAAAGTTCATATATCTTCAATACCGCCTACCGCTGCAATAGGGGTAACATGCAGTTAAAGTTGATGTTAGAGGAAGATACGTAATTTCTTTCAAACGTAATCGCTACTGATGAAACTTGGCTACAACATTTTGATCCTGATAGCAAACAGCAAAGCTCAGTGTGGAAATGTCCTTCACCACCAACCCGCAAAAAAGAAGAAGTGGTTACTTCTGCTGGGAACGTTATGGTCATCTCATGCTTTGATAGTCACGGAATGATTTATCAGCATGTTGTACCTGCACATACATATCAATAACTGGACAGTACTACAGGGATGTCCTGAAAACATTGCAAGTCCATATCAGGCGTAAAAGACCACATTTTCATGAAGCAGGCTGGACACTGCACCACGATAATGCACGGCCGCAAACTGCCAATGTTGTTGCTGAATATCTTGCAAAAATCAACATGAAGTGCACCCCCTCACCCTCCCTATAGTCTGGATTTAGCTCCATGTGTCTGTTTTCTATTCCCTAACTTGAAGAAACGCCTTCGTGGGAGGCATTATCCATCATCAGAAGCAATGGTGAAGGCTGCGGAGGCGATTTTGAAGGATCTCTCAAAAATGGTTTCCAGCATGTCTTTGAAGACGCTGGGATAAGTGCATCGCATTCAGGGGAGACTATTTTGAGAAGACCATCAAAATTATTAGGTTCAGTAAAGGTACGTTGTCAAAAAAATTGTGATCACTCCTTATTGAACAGCCCTCGTAGTAATTTGTCACAGCAGTGCATGTGGATGCATTGTATAGGATTTTGTAACACCAATGGGCATACAAATTAAGGTGCATTGTTGCCAGGTTTAAAATACTGTAATAAATTTGTAATATAACATGGAAAATCACATATTTGTAGACCTGGGGTATTTTTCTGACCCTGTTACAAAAACGCAAAATTCTGTGCTACCGACCGTCATATTACCATAAATATTGTGACCATTTGTAACAAAAGGTACACAAAAAGCATATCTGGAAGATGAAAAGTATAAGTTCGCATTGAGACAGTTTCTACGTAGTTAAAGCAGCCTAGGGGTTTATAAAGACTCCGGACAACAAGCAAGGATAAAATAAAAATAATATTATTTTTACAAATCACAAAACTCCTGAACCTATTCAAGGAAATATTATTCTGCACTGCCAGTCAACCAAATTGACCACTTTGTGGTCTACAACCACCCAGAAAAATAATCTTAAGAGGAAACGTAAGATATCCGGTCTAAGGTCTCTAACTTAAACATTTGCAGTCTTTACACAATTATTTACAATGCCCTGCCAAGGAACTTGTTTACAACATAAATACTAGAAATTAAAGAAACCTTTCGTAAGTGAGAAGGTTTTGGCGTTCGTCAAATTTAGTGCTTACGTCTACAGAATTAGAATTCAGGTTATTCAGAGCTTTGGATACAGTTTCATAACATATACTTCTACAGTATTTGATAAATGGTCATTGGAGGCAAATATAACGGAGTATCGATTGTCTTTTTTTAAACTCAGTCCAATGTTTGTTAAAGTGTTACATCATGGCCATTTATGTGCGTGAGTGGCTTTTGTTTTTATACGCACCAGAGTTATATTTATATAACTGTTTATATTCACATTTTTTCTACTCCATGGTATTCTCAACCCAAATGTAAGGTCAAGGTCAATGGAAAAGGTTTCACAAGCATTATTTTCTAACTTCAAAGTGTTTCTCTACAAATAAAGGGCATTTGAAAATCATTTCTAGTGTTTTAATACTTTATGAAATAAAATTAGAAGTTATATAAACAACTGAAGTTGCTGACAGTGAATTAAACTAAGTATTAAGAATACATAAACACCATAGTAACACAACTTCACTATTACTTATCTTATTTACAATCCTTTGAGACTGGTTGCGAAGCAAATTTGCTTCATTTTCAACCGCTCAGCCTGACATGGAGGACCATGACACACTGACTGGATAACCTTGAACCAGTTCCGAAATTTGAAGAATAGCTCCCTATCTTACTGCCGTCTACCGGAGACAACACAAACATATTAATGACATCTGTTTGTGGGATATCGAAATTCATCACGCTATCTCTATTTTTCAAAATAAATACTTTCTCCCAAATCATTAAATCAATCGGTTCGTTCAATTGTTTGAATAACTTAACTGCTGGGTTTATTTCATGTTTAGCGCTAACATAGGGGATGGTTAGGAAAGTGTCACTAGGCACTGTACCGTCTCTTTCCTCTCCCCCTGACGTCTGGAACAATCGGGATGATGTTCCGAGCCGCGAAGCTTCCAGAAGCAGCGATCTTCCTGTATAAGGGATGCAGTGGACGAGTCAGTTCAGTTATTGGCGAGCAGCCGTGAAGAGCGCAGTGCTAGCGAACGGATTGGAATACTGTGTGCGTGTATCAGAGCAGTTTTTAGTCAGCCCTAGAGAGAGTTGTACGTAATAGTGAGTGTGGAGCGGACCTGTGACAGACGAACTGGTGGATTGTAATTGTGTGCGCTACGTAATTCTATGTATTCGGCAAGTGTACCAACTGTAATCGGTGGAAATAAAGAACATTTTGAGTTTGTGCAACTGGACTTTAATTTTAGGAACCCACAAAGCCATAATATTTAATATATCCGAAATATCCTTTCGCACTGGTTTCTAAATTACGTTTGATCCTAGCAATATAAATCTTATCGCACTCTAAACAAATAACTTGATAAATAGCAGATTCTTTGCTGTCTGAAATTTTGTCTTTTTTAGAAAATTGTAGTAAATTTTGTATGCTCTATTTATTTTCAGGTGCCAGTATTATACCGACCTCATTGAAAATTTTATGTAAATATAATTATTTTTTACTTTTTTAGAATTAGAAGTATTTCCTAACCCCGTATCCAAAATGTTGTGGGTATTTCAATGACTAAAGAACTACCAAAATTGTCTACGTAGGTTTTGAGAGTACCTTAAGTTTTGTTATTATTATTATCACTAATCAGTTATGCTACTCACTTTATTACTTTGAAAGAAATCATGTAATTTTTATATTTTAACAGCAGTAATTTTTAAAAAGTCATATTAGTTAATAACAGTATAATTACATTATTTAAAGGAAATTTTGTAATGAAGCTTACATTTATAATGGTAACCTGATATTTCAGCATGATTTTCATTCATCAATTTCTAATGTAGGGAGAAATTTGAGTGGACACAGAACACCTGTATTAGTAGTATGTAATAGTAGAAGGTACTTTATTGTCTGTAACATTCATGTCCGAAATGGTTTACTTACAAATGGAGCTAGAATAATAAGTTAAATTTCATGAAAACTGGTTTGAAGGGACATGTTTCCAAAATATGAATCGCAACTGTGTCCAGAATGCTGAAATTTCAAAGAATGTATCTCTTTTTTGTTCCATTTGTACCAAATAGTATAAATAAATGGTATATTAACTCCAATGGTCATATCGGCGGCCGCTCTCCTTTGGAACATATCGAAGGTATTAACTCGTATTCGTTTGGTTTTAATCATTGAATCACGCATGCATTTGCACTCTCATTCATACTTCCAGACTCAGGGGAGGAATGAGGAAATATCTTAGTCGGAGAAAAATCTCCACCCCACCGCCGGGAATCGAAACCTGGGCCCCTAGCACCACAGGCAGGTGCTCCACCGATTGAGCTACGGGGCAAGTCGAATCAATCTTGTGAAATTGGAAATGCGTGACCTATTAAGCCTTTACAATTAGTACAGACTCCTAGATATCTTCCATTTGTAGAAATAGGAGTACATATTAATAAATAATAGACTGTGAAATGCAAAATTTATGTTTAAATAAAGTTTTCAAGATTCCAGTTTCGAGAGAAGATGAATTGGTAATGGCTTTACTCCTCTTACTAGGCCATACTACTTCTGACCAATAGCATGTCAGATGACGACGTATTTCATACAAACATGGTTGCGTATGACACTATTTTTAATACTTCCCCAACGTCTGTTGAGGTAATGAACGTCCTATTACGAGAGTATAATACGCCTTGGTATACAATGGGGGTTAATTGGAGAACTGGAGGGTCTACAATATGCCAATGATGTTTGTTTGCCAACAGATTCACAGACATAGAAGGTAAATTACAGCGGTTACACAACATCGCTTCTACAGGCGGTCTGGAGATGGATAAACACCAAACCAAGGAAATGAAGCCGGCCTCGGTAGCATAGACGGTAGCGTATCTGCCTCACGATCAAGATATAGATATCGGGTTCGAATCTTGGTCAGGGTGAGCTACCGTCCGGGGTTTAACCTTATCCTGAAAGATGAATGTCAGGTAACTCTAAGCCCTGTCGACCCTGGGCTCATTTAAGCTTCATTTCAACCATTTCATCCATTTCATCCATTGTCCGCTAAGGAAATGATGATTTTCTTGGGGAGTATGTCCTCCAAGGAGAAGATGTACAGATAAAGATTGTAACAGAAGTTTTGGGTGCTGGTGGGAAGATGGTGAGGATGTGTGACTGAATTATTTTCACCTGAAGTCGTCCCGCGTTGTGACTGAGTTTGTGGGCTGTCTGCTGCTTTCCTGGTTGGAGAATATGACGCCACTTCTTCCTGATCTGAATCTTTGGTTCAGATCTGGCACTCAGGTGTACCGATTTATAAAAAAGTCTCAGTCTGAGCTATGAATCACAGTTTGGTCTGGAGTTCTCTATATTGATCTAAAAGTCTCTTATTACACACCATAATTTCTTACGCTGCTCCTGTATGGAGTGCAGCCAGCAAAAACCACATTATTCGACTTCAGGTTAACAAAAAAAAAAAAAAAAAGAAAAAAAAAAGAAAGAAATTCTCCGCAGTATTACAAAGGCTCCATGGTTCATTAGAAATGATCAACTCCATCAGGGACCTGGTATTCTTCCCATACATCTGTACTTTAAATTGATATCAAAGACATTCTTCGTTATATTATCCGAAGTATTAGGCGCTGTAACCTATGACATTGGACGACGAAACTTCGAAAGCACCAGGTTGAAAAGGAAACTGCCTCAAGACATCTTACTCACTGAATCAGAAGATAGCGACTTTTCTCACTAATTCAAAGTATGTCTTCTATTTTACTCATAACACCACGAGTCATAATCTAGCCTCGCATATCTAACCTCTCTTTTCAATTGTTATCCATCTTATTTACTGTTATTGTATGTGTTATTTATCAAGTTATATACCTTGTCTTTTATTATGTTTCATTTAAATGTGTTCTTAATTGTTTTCTGTTTGTTTATATTATATATCTGTCACATATTGTATATGTTAGAGGACAGTAATTCCTTAGTTGTTAATTTGTATGCAATACTTATGTAATTTATCAATGGCTTGTATATCAATACTGCTGACCAGCCAAATAATAAATTAACAAAAGAAGATTATCCAGGTAATTATTTTTTCCATGCTTTTTCTTTTGGAAACTTTAACTAAAGAGTTCGTGGAACCTTTGCATGTTTAGAAGGATATACACTAAGTGACGTCTCTTCTGGGATGTGGAAAGCAACCCTTCCCGCTAAATTAGCTTATTGTTTCACCATTGACACCATTGCTCTGCAAGGAATTTGGTGCCCTACCAACAGTGTATATGCTGAAAGATATTTCAGTAAATATCCGGGCCCCATGGAGCTTAGAGTTACCTGACAATTGTCTTTCAGGATAAGGGAAAACCCTGAAAAAAGCCTTATCCAGGTAACTCACCCTGGCCGAGATTCGAACTCGAGACCTTTTGAACGTGAGGCAGACATGCTACCATCCACCCTACCGAGGCGGGCTTGACATCATTTGGTATCTATTTCATTCAAATGAGAAAAGTGAAGACATCTTGATTTTTTTGTGTAAAATTTCGCAACCGCAACAAAACTGATTGAATATTAATATATAGATCAATAGTTAATATTTATAAAATTTTTCAAAAGGGAAGTCATAGTCGCTACATGGGTTGGTGCCACTTTTCTACACTGTGGCCTAGTGTCCCATTACGGGCAGTTACTTGAGAATGATTGTCTCAAGATTTGTAAAGGCACGAAGCCTGACCCTGTAGCACCGGACCTCCCCTTCCCCGAGTAAGTTTTCTGGCCAACGTTCTTATATACAACTTGCAATGCCCGTTTTGTATCCGTGAGAGTTTTCTACATGAAATCTTCAATTGTTATAAATTAATGCTTAGGTATTATGATGCTATTTATGAATTGTTTCATTACTATAATAGTTTCGAAACGTTTGATAATAAGTTAAAATGTCAGGCTTTTGTAAATAAGTAAAAACCAAGCGTACGATTACAGAGAATTTGGCACCTTTATCAGTATATGGATAGCCCAGGTATCAGTTGTTTCACAAGTAGCATACTAATATGAGTAAAATACACTTTTTCTACACCTAACATATATAAATATTATTTATGAATCTTCCTAATCAAAACAGTTGTATATTCACACATAACTGTCACAAACACAAATATAAAGTGCCGAACAGCATAGAAAATGAAAAGTCGGTTACACACAAAACTTGGTAGTAAGTTCAGTATCATCTAGGGATAAGATTTCGTAGAAAACCTGTCAAAGTAAACTTCCTTTACACTGAACGTTTTCCTAAATATATTTACAAATGGCCCCGCTAATTTGAAATATTTCGCTAAATGTTCAAGGTATTTTAATAGAATATTAAATGTACTATAGATCTCGAGAATTCTGGCAATGTTCTCGTACTCTGGATAACTTTTGCTTAATTGTAAGTAAGTCTTATAAAATATTGACAAAGCCTTACAACCCAAAAGACGTAGCTCTTGTTTAAACACACAATGATCGTCAAATATAAATTTTGTACGCTTAAGCACTACTGTGACTTTGATTTGCATTTTATTTGCACTTTCCTCAGTTGGGAATATGTTAGTGGTTGTTTTATGTTTTTGTCATGTACAGATAACGGAATTTCAAAGCCCCCAGCGAACAGCCCGTCAGAAATAATACTATCGCGTATAGCCTAATGTATTTCTATATGCCCATGATACAAGTAAATATGTAATAAATCCATTACTACAAAAGTTTTTTTTCTCTCAATTAACATAAAGTGGATATTATATTATACATTTATCACCTATCATTAATGGCTTGTATAGCAATACTGCTGATCAGCCAAATAATAAATTTAAAAAAAGTCTGAGCTATGAGAACTTTTCAGTTTTCAGACTGGTCGTGAGTGAAAAGGATAAATTTTCTAAATCAACATAGAAACCAATAAATTCTTTTTACTTAAAAATATCAAGACGTTCAATTTAATTTTTCTGTTTATTAAATTTTTCGTATAAAGCCTAACATTAATACTGTGTACCTTACGTAGATAAAGGAGCTAGTTACAGTGAAGCAATAAGTATTATACAAATAAAACTATTTTCTGAAAAGGAAGATTTTGAGAAAGCTTTTTATACGATAAACAGAACAGATTTAGTTTGGAAATTGAGGATGAAATGGGTAAGTAGAAAATTTATGAAAGAAGTAGAGAAAATCTATGAAAGGGTGAAGTTTTGCATAAGGTGGGAAAAATGTAATTAGAGAGATGACAGAACAAAAAATAGGACTAAGACAAGGATGAAAAATGAGTCCAGTTTTATTTAACTTATTTATAGATGAGATAATTGACACGGTTACTGAAGGAAACCAGCACTGTCCGGGAATAGCGAACAAAGAAATTCCTGGACTGCTATATGCGGATGACTTAATGGTAGCATCTATAACGATAGTGGGATTGCAGAAGGCAATAAATTAAATCCATAAATTTTGTGAAGAGTGGGGAATAAAAATAAACATAAATAAGTCAAATGTTATGGTCTACAAGAAGGGAGTTGAACCAAAAAAGAAGATGAAAAGTGGGTTCTAAATGGCAAAAGGGTAGAAGTGGTCAATGAATTTGAATACTTAGCAGTAAGGCTGAATAGCAATGGTGAGTGGGGAGTACACAGGGGAAAAATTGAAGCAGAAGGAAGGGTGGCAATGAATGGAATAAGAATATGCAAATATAAGCTAGAAATGACAAATAAGTGGTTATAAAGAATGTACGAAGTACTAGTTGAATCCAATATGTTGTATGCAGTGGAGATCTGAGGGGGGCACAGAGGTAAACAAAACGGTGGACGAAAACTACAGTAGGTTTAGTAAAGAGTTACTAGGCTTACCAAGGTCAGCACCTAGGGATTTAGCTTTAGTATAATTTGGAAGGACAAGAACAAATGAAATAATAATGGAAATAATTATAAAATTTTGCTATAGCTGTTTGGTTAAAGAAGAAGGGGAAATTATGAAATTATGCATGAGACAGCAAAAAAGATTATAGAACTCAAATAGCTTGTGGGCAGAGATAGGAGGAATTATGGAAAAAAATAGGAATGGGATATATATGGAGATTAGAGGAAAGGAATACAAGCGATGTGGGTAAATTAGTAAAATGTAGAATCGAAGATATAGGAAGACAGGAAATATGGGGAAGTCTAGAAAATATGAAATCATTACGATTTTACAAGCAAATAAAAAGAAATTGGGGAGGAGAAGCATATGTAGATTACAGCAATAGGATAGAGAGAGAAGGTTCAGCATGGATAAGAACAGGTATAATATTTCTTAGATGGATAAGAGGTAAAGAAAAGGGAATTTGTGAATTGTGTGGGGGAAAGAAAGCATAGAACACTATGTAACAAAATGCGAGGAGGTTGCAATGTGGGGAGAAAAAAGGTTTGGGGAGAAAAATGGGAGAAAGTAGAGAAGAGGATAGTGGCTATCAAAATGTTTACGGGCAGGGAGGAAAAGAAGGTAAGAAGTATTGGTGAGTTGTTGCAGAACGTAAAAGAAAAATGGGCCAGAAATGTAAAAAAATGCAAGAAAGGAAGCGGAGGGGGAAGAAAGGGACTAAGTAAGTAATTAAGGAATTATGGAGGTTAAGAGCTACCTGGCAGAGCAGAGGACCAGGGTGTCATGCAAGCCAAGTTAGCAACATAGTAACGACAAATAAATGTAGCCAAAAGTTGTAAATTGTAAAATTTTAGAATATGCACAATAAATATATCAAATATCAAAAAAGAACGAAGAAAATTCACTTCTCTTAAGAAACGTGATGTTGATTTTTCTTATTAGTTGAAATCGATTTCACGAACCCTTGTTCGCGTCGTCAGTCAAAGGTGAAAACAAATTCGTCGTTAAGGAAGTTACTATGAAACGTAATTTCGAAATCAGAACGAAAGAACATTTTTATAACATGAAACGACGTAATTTGGAAACCAGAACGAAAGAAAAGTTTCCTAAAATTTATTAAAAACTGATAAATCGGCCGTAGCATATCATTTTTGGTCATTTAACAATAATATATATCCTGAGGATAAATTGTTTAAAAACTTAAATGTCCGAATAGGTTTAATGGGATGGTAAAATATATTTATTTTAAAAAATAAACATCGCGTAATGAATTTTTAGATAACAGCAGTTGATTCCGTTTTTAGGTTTGTTTCGTTTTCAGATTTTGGTAATACTAAAAAAATCATAATAACATATTAACTTCCTTAATGACGAATTTGTGTTCTGTGGTTCTCTTTAAATTCAACTATTCAACTAATAAGAAAAATCGACATCATTTTTCTTAAGATAAGTGAAGCTTTTGTTACAAATAGTTATATTTGTATAATACTGTATAGGTTGATTAAGATTAACAGAAGGCTAATATATACTTTTTTACGTTTCGTCACGGCACTGAATTTACTCTGTTCAGCATAACGTTCTTCCATCAAAAGAAGCTTCTTTCCTAGCTCTTTTACCAAAATTATTGATTTTTCAATCTCTCGTTGCCATCACTATTAATCAAACTTAATTTTTACCGGTCCGCTCCACACATTACATAATCTCATTATATAAAACTACCAATCATAAAATATTCACATTATACGAGGGCTGTTCAATAAAGAATGATCACACTTCTTTTCACAACGTACCTTTACTCGTTCTCATAATTTTGATGGTTCTTCTCAAAATAGTCTCCCCTGAATGCGATGTACTTGTTTCAGCGTTTCTGCCAGTCTTCAAAGACATCCTGGAAACCATTTTTGAATCGTCTCCGCAGCCTTCACCACTGCTTCTGATGATGGATAATGCTGATGTAATCTGAAGCCCCTTTTTAATGATGCTATGTACGCCCTTAGTAACAGCTATCTGGGATTGTGACGATACCAGTATACAATTATTATTCGTTAACTTTTTATGGGAACGGAAGTGGTGCGAAAAATTAATCAGCAGTATAAATGGTGGCTGAGAGGGAGAGGAAATTAACGATTGGTTTCCGGTGTAGTTATTTGGTTTTTAATGAACAACACAGAAATGCGTGAACTGGAAATTTTAGCGTTAGGTACTTAGGCAGAAATTGGAAACTGATGACGTACATTTCGCTACTTACTTAACGACCCTTTGAATCCTCTCCCCCTCAAAATAGGCATTCTGAGAAGGTTTGTGAGTGCGTGTTTGCACATTATAATCTTAAAGAGTTTTGAATAAGTAACAAACTTGATATTTAAGGTCAGCATCCTCTAAGTATGGGACACGAAGGCTTTTAAGAGAAATCCTTCTTTCCCAAACTTTTCTTTGCAAAAATTATGTTCCTTTTTAAAAAATCATTAATGTTTTTTTATAAACCCCTGCAATGTTTATTCCGAGTGAAGCGGCTGCAGGGTAACTTCTGAGGCCCGTATTTGAGAGCTCCTGGGTTCGAATTTCGTCTAAGGTCCATTTTGACCCGGAGTTTTTCATGGGTTTCTCAGGTTGGTGGGCGAAATAAGAGTGGTTTACGATTTTCTTCCCATCACTTCCCTTTGATTCCGTTTTCATTAGTATCTGTCATGCTTCTAGGTTTGATGGCGTGAAGCGGTACCGCACAGATGGCGCGGATGTCATCGAGCGTGGAACTCAAGGACATTTACGCCATCTGCTTGCCCCGTTGCCTTTTGCGGTTCCTTCACTTGATCTCCACTTTCTGGGACTAGTAGCTACATTACATCTCATCTCGACTAGATGTCCTCGTGGTGTTCCCTATATTTTGGTCCATATTTTGGATGTTTGTATACTTAATAAAAACATAAACACAATGCAGTAAATACAATCAGAAATAAAATGTAGATCAGTGTAATGTAGATAATTTATTCCAAAGGGATAGACATTCAGTAACAGAAATCTTTATGCAAGAAAAGCCTATGTGTTATACTCAACCGAGCTGCATGACCCAGGCAGTTTCGTCTGTGGCGCGCAAACACAAGCTCCGGGTTTGACTCCCGTTGACAGCGCACCTGACCCTTGGGGTTTTTCGGGGTTTCCTCGGGTAGAAAGGTGAATGTTGGGTATGTTATTTACATCACCCGAATTTTCTGTCCCTCCATTTTATATCCATTATCATTTCATGTCATCTCTAATCTGGTGGTCTCTTTGAGGTTAGAAGTGTTGGCAGGTGTCTCGACGCTACATGGCAGGATATGCTCTGAGTAAAACCTCCTCCTCCAGTAGGTCGGTCTCCGGTCTCCGGGCCGGAAAGGTGGACATTTTCAAGGCCACTTTGTTGGGATACCCCCGGTAATATCAGCTCTGGTGGTGGCCTGTGGCCTGCGATCAGGGACTGTGGCGCCACGGTAGTAGGGATTCCGGTTGTACTGAACTGCAGGGGAGTTTCAAGATGTTAAATTATAGGGACCCTGCCCTCTGTACTTTGTGACTCCTTGGGTCAACCGCCCTCTGTCATATCTCACCGCATCCTTCCTCTTGAGGATGTCCCACTTGGGAGAAGTACAACAGATCAGTCTGCTTTACACCATGATACAGCATACTGTGATTCTTGTTTTGTTCTGGATTTTGTTTCAAAAATGTTTAAAAAGTTGCATGGAATAACCATTTCGTCATTAGGTGAAGCAAGGAAACATCATGGAAACTTGGTTTCTGTAAAAACTCAAGAAGAATGACATTATTGTTTCAAAAACTGATTTAATCGAATGTCAAAATTGTATAAGATTATTAATAGGAAAATTTTTGAAAACCAATACAATTATTTAACTTATTTATAACCACCTTTCGTTTTATATTGTAAATATTCTAGATGGGCCCCTTTTTAATTACGTGGTGTTGTTTTAATGGTTCTGTTAATGGGTACATACGAGGGGGGAGTCAAAAGAAACTGGACTGATGTCATAAAAACTTTATTGATGAACCTTTTTAGAAAATTACTTCAGTCACCTTCAAAATACTCTCCATTACATTCAATGCACTTGTCAAGTCTCTTTTCCCACTGTTGGAAGCATGTTTGGAACTCTTCAAGTTCGATACTGTCCAGTGCCCTCTGCGAAGCTGTTTTTACCGCCCCTACATCGTCATAGCGCTCCCCTTTTAGCGTTGTTTTCATTCGTGGAAATAGGAAAAGGTCGCACGGGGCTAATTCCAGCGAATACGGAGCATGGGGAACGACAGACCACCTCTGAGATGCCAAATAGTGGGTCACTCGTAAGTCCGTGTGTGCTGGAGCATTGTCATGATGCAGAAACCAGTCACCTGATCGCCAAGTTCCGGGCGTTTTCTCCTCACATCCTCTCGCAGACGCCTTAAAACATCCAAGTAAAAGTGCTGGTTAACAGGCTGGCCAGGGGGTACGAATTTCCGATGTAAAATTCCACGAACATAAAGAAAAACAATGATCATCGTCTTCACATTTGACCTCACTTGCCTTGCCTTTTTTTTGGTCTGGGAGAGTTGGGATTCCTCCACTGGCTTGACGCTTGCTTGGTTTCTGGGTCATACCCGTAACACCAACTCTCATCCCCTGTAATGACCTTCTACAAGAAGTTTGGGTCACGTGCAATCTGGTTTTTAAGACCTGACAATCGTTCGTGCCGAAGGTTTTGTGCTCCTGTGTAAGAAGGCGCGGAACAAATTTAGCCGCAACACGTCTCATGTGCAAATCCTCCTTGAAAATTCGCTGACACGAGCTCCAACTGATTCCTGTCGCTGCTGAAATTTGGTCGATCGTTTGGTGACAATCCTCGTGGATCTTTTGGCGCACCTTTTCAATGTTCTCTTCATTTCGCGATGTTGAAGGGCGTCCAGAACGAGCTTGGTCTTCAACACTCATGTCACTACGTTTAAAGCGCCTAAACCACACGAAAACCTGTGTGTGGCTCATAGCGTCCTTCTGGAAAGCTTCCTGAAGCACTTGGTGTGTCTCCGTTGCAGTTTTTAAGGAGGAAACCAAATTTCACCTATAGTCTTTGTTCTTTTAAAATTGCCATAACGACTTTGCAGAGGTAAGCGGCCAACAGTCAGAGAAACACAATACCACACTTGCACGTTCAGCTCTATACTGACGCCGTCTGCACAGCTGTTTCACGAAGGTCTCTACTAACACCATCTAGCGTGAAAACCCTGCACTACTTCTACGAGTGGCAGCGCCCTTTGAGTCCGGTTTCTTTTGGGTCCTCCCTCGCACCTTGTGGCTCGGTTTGTGGCAGACGGTTACATACCTATCTTGCTTACTTTCCTGTCCACAGAGGCCTTGGTCCTATACAGTTGCACGTCTGCTTCTAACATGCCAGGCACATTAACATTAGGATTTGTTTTAATCTACCCACTTTCATTATCTGTGAAAATATGACAGCCCATTCCCTATTACAACACATTTTCTTTTGTACCACAGTTTATATTTTAAGATGGAACTTCGCCATGCTTTAAAATATACAGTCTGGTGTTTGCCTAGACGACTGAATGAAATCACGAAAAATATCTAGGGATATTAATAGCTCCATGGAATTTGAGCCCGGGATCTCTAGAATTGAGCTACGCACATTAATATCTGAGTCATCCCACTCAGTTTGGAAATTTGTTTTGTAAATATCCCTGTTAAAACATTGAATGAACTAAATTAAATTACCAAGTTCCACACATATCCAACGTTTCGTTCTACAGTGATACTAATCACACACTGGCGCGTGTGCACAAGCACAGATACAAACCTTTTTAAATTCTCTTTTTTGTGTTCAGAGAGAGCCGACACCGTATTTTGATAAAATATAGTTATATCGATGTCTGACGTTACTAGAGGAACCTCGGGCCGAACATAACGAGCCCCTCCCGAATGGGAGTTGTTCGGATTGGGTTGGTCTCGAGGGGGCAGTGGTTCCCGTTAGCCCACGGGAACAAATGGGTACCTCCGGCCAGGCCGCCAGGGCCGCCCGGAGGGGGTTGCGGGAAGCCATTAAGTATCCCGGGTACTAGCCTGCATAGCTAGTAGAAGGTGTGCTAGATCACCAGGCGGCCCCACCGAGGTCATATCGGTAGTCTGCACATTGATGTAGGCGCGCGTAAGTGGCGTATCCACTTCCATCCCGTCTTGAGTACAAGCGGGGGGGCTTTTTAGACTCAAGGTATTGCCCTAAGGAAAGAGCCCCGGAGCATGTATTTGCTCCCGGGTAAGAAGGAGGCCCGGGTCTTGTTCCTACGGGATCAAGGCTAATGGGAGTAGAACCTCTGGCTTTAAAAGTTATATCGATGATTCCGCAAGTCTGCAGTGAAGAAGTAACACGCGCTGAAGGTCAGCGGCTGGCTGACTTGACGTAGAAGAAAACAAGTTAACGTGAGAAATAAAACACGCATCAAGGACACCTGACGTGATAAAGCGAGCCATATTAATACTGCACAAAAAGATATTTCGTGACGGTAACTCTAGAGGCTTCTCATTCCAGAAGTTTTACCGCTTGCGGCAGATATATAAAAACCAATGCAAGGCAGAGAGAGACAGGCTGTGCGTGTAGTGTGTGTGGTACAGCATAGTCAGTGTGTGTGTGTGTGTGTGTGTGTGTGTGTGTGTGCGTGTAAAGTAGCACAGTTAGCAGTGAGCTGTATAGTGAGAATAGTGTGGCGCTTTGAGCTGAGTATCTTACATTCCAAGCTCCGTGAAAAGGGGTATGCAGGCAGTGCACTTGTCATAAGTGTGCCTAAGGGCGAGGGGTCACCGAGCTGTGGAGCTGGCAGGGAAGCCGGCAGTAAAGTTGTGAATTTCGGAGTTATATTGTGTAGCTGCGTGTTAGAGGTGGACGTGTGTGTAGGTCCGAAAGATTATATGAGCACAAAGATTGCGTGCTACAAAGACTTAAAGAAATCCTGTAGAGATGTTTTGATGTGTTGTATTTCTGCAAAAGAAAGGCTGATTGTGCGTTAGCAATGAGCTAACGATTTTAGACATAAATAAAGTAATGTAAAGTTAACTTTGTTAATATTTAAATGAAAGTTTTGAATGGAACTCAATATTTACTCCACCTACTTGCTGAATGGTAGAGAGAGAAGATAAAATGCGATTGAGTACAATTTATTTTCATTTACATACGATTTGCGTTTATCTTTTTCCAAACTTTCTGTTGATGAAATGACTTTTTAAACATCAGTGAAGCATGCATAAAAGTTTTATTTTGAAGGCAGAAGTATTAAGTCAACACCAACATTCTATGCGAAAAGGAAATGCTCTCGCATGTCTACAGTAGTCAGAAATATAATTGCATAAGACCGGAATAAAAGAGCAGCAAACGTAACGGTTTCTTTTTTCCCTTTGTTAATAAAAATCTCTTTGAAGTAAAGAGCTCTACTTCATAGTGGAATCATCAAGAGTCTCGGTTGCTAGGCGACAAGTTTCCGGCGTTAAAGATGCAGGAGACCTTGGGATCGCGGGCGTAATTTAGAAGGGGTGCGATGAAATATCACACTAAGCAGACATGATGTTATACACCTCACGGAGTTAATTAAGGAAGCTCTAGAATTTCTTCTCTTCCAGCGCTATCACGTTCTGTTCCGGCGCAGGGAATAGAAGGGCACATTGTTGTGAGACACTGACATTCCCGACACAAGATTACGTGTTTGAATGTTCAAATGCATTTTAATGTTTGCTTCCCGTTTCGTTGAAAAGTATTCTCCCCTTAACAGCGTTAAGGGTGAGCTAAACCTGAGATAAAAGTGTCGTTTGAGTGGAATTTTGCATATATTTTTCTAAGGTTGATAATTTATAATATAATTTATATCCTCTGCTTCAGCTCTTTTCTCTCCTGCCAACTGTTCTGTCGATCATTTTTAAGTGAAACTAAGAGTTAAGAATATTTGAATATAGCTGCCTCTTCTCTTGAAGAAAAATTGAATTCTGCAATGTTCAGATGAGAAAATTCTGAATTGTTACACTTACATGACACTTCTCTTCTCAAAATTGTGCAGTGTTATAAATACATATTTTTCTGCTTGCCTCTTGTTAATCGTTAACAGATATGTCAGGGAGCTTTGCAACCGTTCTTTTAATTCAGAAAACCTGAAACGTTGCGAATATTTTAATTTTTTATCTTAAATTTATTGACAAAATAATTAATTGGAAATTATTAAAAATTATAGTAGAAGGAATGTATGCCGTAATTCCATGCGTCACAAATTTTCTAAATTAAGCTCGGCCGTAGCGAATAACATACCTTAACATGTAGAAATAAGAGCATATACAGGACAAATGCCTCAGGCATTCGAGTTTTTGACTCAATTTTCCACAATAAGTCTCACCAAAAAATAAAACATATATAAACGTAGCTGTTACAGGAACGTGACTACGTAATTAAGAGCAGCTTTCTAGCATCACAACGGCAATATATAATTTAACACTCAAGTACAATCAAGAAACAGCCATGAATTCCATAAAACCAAAGTCTACCAAAAGTGCATTTCAAACAAATATGTCGATGGTAAAGTAATATAACTTTGCAACTAAGATTTCTGACATACACTGTTCACCAGATGAAGCATTTAGCGTGCAGTAACTTCCGCAATATGATAAAATTAAGCGGCATGTAATCTCTTGTTTTCCTCCACAAGTATTGTTACAATGGCTTATCCGTGTAGGTCTCGTAAATACAGATATATATTTATTACGCATTTATTTATTTCGTTGTAGCTGTTAGAAGAAAACAGTGGATCAAATTTATATTTGAAGTTTTGAACAACGTAACTCTGTATAATATATTCTAAATTCCAGTGTCATTGATTGACCACGTCATGGCTGAGTGGTTAGACCATTTGGTTGTCACCAACGCAAGTAAGTAAAGTAACCCAGAGTGCGACAACCAATATAGGGCCAGGACCTGCCAACTCATCTACCGGCCTCACGCCCACATCCTCAAGGTAGAGCTGGGCTATAATCCTGCCGATACATGAAGGAAATGTGGTCAGCATCTCGGCACCCCCCAGACAGAAAGTTGGCTTTCGTGGCCACGGACGCTTAGCTATCGTAAGCTCCTCAAATTCATCACGCCCGCCTCGGTAGCGTTGATGGTAGCGTGCCTACCTCACGTTCAAGAGCTCTCGAGCTCGAAACTCCTTTAGGGTGAGATATTTAAGTTTTTTCCAAGTTTTTTCCAAGTTTTTTCCGTTATGCTAAGTGACGAATGTCGGGTAGCTCTAAGCTCTGTAGACCGTAGGCTCATTTGAACACCATTTCACCCACTTCATTCATCGTCCGCTATGACATAACGTTGGAGGACGTAAATTAAAAAAGCACCTCACAATGCTGAGTGGGCATCTGTCCTACACCCGGGACCTAAAATCCGCACCCCAGGGGTAGGAGATCGATCCTGGGCCGCTTTCCGTGTCAGTGAGCAAGGGCATGATGCTTTAGTCCACTATACCACACCACAGGACCTCAACAAGGCAAGATAAACTTAAAATTGTGTTCGATCCCAGGCTACAGTAAAGTGAGAATTTTGGTGGACAACATGGCACTGGGGCTGGTTTTCTCCGAGACCTCCGCTTTCCCTAGCCAGCATTCCACCAACTGCTCCATTTTCAACTTTCGTATCACCTCATCTCTCGTACTTTCACTTCCGGCAATGGGCTGATCACTCATCCCGGAAAATTTCAGATCAGGAAACCTCTGAGCCTCAACCTTTAAGTTTTTTAGCCATAAATTTTTAAAACATTGCACTTAGGTGGTTTCTGCAGTAAATGAGTGTATCCAAAGTGATTTTTAGAACAATTATTATTGAAATTAAGTAAAAACATTATTTTTACCTGTTTTTGTATTAAAATTAAGTAACAAGACACACTTATGTATAAAAAAGAGTGTTTTATCAGGCCTAAATCGAAAAATACAAGTAGACTACATGCTACAGTATGTCTATGTACAAAGATCTGGCGTTATTCACTTATTCAACTTCTGGCAAGTCTTCTGGCAACTCCTCGTCAGTTGTTGGCCATTGGATGATAGTGTCATAGAAGGCTTCAATTTTTTTATTGATTGGGACCTAGAAGCAAAAATCTCATTGTGCAAAACCTGATAAATTTTAAACTTTATTATAGCCTACAAAAATGTTTAGCTAAAAGTAATATATAAAGGTTTAAATTAAGCTTGGTAAGATAAAAGTAGGCATACCTTCCCCAACGGATAAGCTTTCTGTTGGTAGTTCCGGAGGGCTGGTAGCTTTTAGCAATGTGAAGGTAAATGTGATTCTTCCAATGAATTTGCTTGCTACCACTTTCCCCGGAGTATCCTTGTTGTAGAGAAACTGCTTGTACCTGGACACATTGAATGGCTGCTTATTTCCTTTGGCTACTTTCCTACCTAATGTTTCATCCGTATTTGGCATTTAATTATATGATTTGGGCCACCACTTTTTTAAACTGAGAACATCGTCTGATGTAAGGTGATATACAGTAAATCGGCGAGACTTACTAGATTTTAGCATTAGCTCTGCATATTCATCAGGAGTATAAATCCTGTGTTATCTTTCTCAAGAGATGCTTTATGCTTCCAAAATCTCTCTCACATGGGGAAAATGAGTGGCCATGTACAGGGTAGTTGTGAGTTATTGTCACAGCGAGTCTCAAAACACATGTCATCAAGGCTGCCAACCGTCACGAGTGAAATTTACCGCAGATAGAACCTAAGCGACGGCGCTTGGGTTCTTTCTGAAATAAACGGATTATTTTCAAATCTGAAAATAGCATTTCTGATATGAAACATAGGCTATTTCTTATGTATTTACCTTTAAGTTGTACAGTACCACCAAAACACATTTTTTGATATTTTGTCTCTTAGGTGGTTTCTGAAATAAACGATTCAATTTACAACGTTGCCATATCGGACAGTGAAGTAAATAGGAGAAGTAATGTTCATATGAGGCCAGGGTACATAGAGCTTAGAGTTACTAGACATTCATATTTAGGGATAAGGGAAAACCTCGGAAAAACGGTATCCAGATAACTCACCCGGGCCTAGATTCGAACAGGGACCTATTGAACGTAAGAAAAGACACGCTACCATCTACGCTACTGAGGTGGGCGGAAATGGTTAACTCCAACATAAAGAGTTCGTGCTTCAAAACCTACACTCTTTGATGGATAGAGTAACATGAAGAATTAAATTAAAAAGTGAAGAGTTAAATGATGAAGCCTGGGACTCAAGTACTTATGATAGTAAGTCGCCACAAACGGTGTATCTCGGATACGAGAGTCCCTAGTGACTTACCGGGGGAATATACGAGCCAAATGGAGAATATAGTGTCAGGACGACACGTTGACCACGGTACTTCAATGGGTTAGAGCGACGGGACGGAATCCAGGAGATCCGTGGTTCAAATCCCGGCCAAGGCATTGAATTTTTAAGTTGACTCTATTTATCAGAAACCTTAGCCTATATACGGCTAGTGTGAAAAAATGATTAATTTCCACCAATTAACTAAAACTACACCCTTAATTTAGTAAGATTTTTTAAGTGTTATGGTCTTCCCAATTTAGAGCATTATAAAAATGAAAGGGTAGAGCCATACTGAAAATGTCACTGCCATAGCCGGGATTTGAACCACGGATCTTCTGGTCTCCGTCCAGCCGCTCTAACCATTGAGCTACTATGGCCACAGTACCGACATGACATTAAATTCTCCAACTGACTTGTGTCTTTCCCGGTAAACCACTTAGAAGTTCTCATAAGCACATAAGACCTTAATGGCGACTTACAATATGTAAGTACTTTAAGGTCCCGGCCTTATGGTTAACCACTATTAGGTCAATTAATTTTCATTATGAAAATTCACTAAGAATTAGAGTAACTCGCAGGCTCCTTCCAAGAACCTCAAGACGTACACTTTTTAATGAAAGTATTTCAAATGTGTGGTATTTTATTTATCAATCTCAGTGTATCTTGTTTTCAAAAAACATTGAAAAAGGAGATGTTTTCCATGTGAAGAGCAGTTTGACCGGGAAGGGTTATCTTGAAAACTTCGTGTGTCGTTTTTCAAAAATAATAATCACAAATACCAAACGCATTATTTTATCTAGATTTACGTGTGTGTTTTGGATATTAACAGTAAGTCAAATTTTAAATCCTCAGTCCTATATATATATTTAGTAACATAACACTAGGTAGAATGGCTTAACTTATTACCATGAAATAAATGCGAAGCCAGTTTGTGTGAAGTTTCCACACTCTTAGGCCATTGCATAATTATGCAATATTGTTTCATTTATTTCAGATATTAATAGATTTCCCGGTTTATACGCTCATTTAGTATGCCCTGTTAATAGAACTGATTACAAAGTTATGAAAAAGAAATAAAATAAAGTACAACTTTTCAGAGAATTGTTATTGCGGCAAACTCGCATACCAGTGTTAAATTGATTGGGTTCTAATTGGAGCTATGAGTTCTCTTATCCTCAGGTGAATGGTTGTAGGAAATGGATTTTGGTGGTTGTTGGCTACTCAGTCGTATTAATAACACTTTGTTTATCGCAGAATTATTTGGTTTAATTCCTACTAAGTTTGCTTATTGACTTGGATCGGTGACCACCTGCTAGTAAAATTCCTAACATAAATTCAATTTTACTTGAAACCCTGGATTACTTGTTTAAAGTTACTTCCGCACGGTTCCTATTTCTTCTTACGGAGGCTACTTTGCTCTAATAAACTTCTAATGCTACTTCCACTTACGCTGGTTGCACTTTTCTTAACTTCCCTGCATTTCAGACTTATAAATCTTCGCTTCTTTTCTTAACGCACATGAACAGGTCCTTCCTGTCGTAGTATCACCTTTTAAGGAAGTTTTTCTTACCTCATGATTCAGTTCGAACCTTATTCTGACCACCTCTCTAACTTTATCACATGACCAAACTAGCTCACCCTTCTCAAATGTTACATTATTATTGGTTTCTCATTTATTTCGAATTTTCGCATTTGTTTTCAAAACTCATTTAATTCATTGTTGTTCAGCCCACCCTGAGTTGGGGAACGCCTACCCTGAGTTGTTTGTAACGGTATACATCGTTATCAAATCAGCGAAGTAAATCTCTTTAGCGTTCATGCTCACCTGCATTGTGAAATCCCTTTGTCCCAACACATTCCTGGCTATAAGTATACTATAGTTCTCAGACATTGAACGTCTACTAGCACAAAGAAAGTTACGGACCTCCCTTCCTGTCTCTCTGAAGTGTGCAGATTTTTACAAGAATATTCTCTCTTCCTTGCTTGGATGCTAGTATATATGTTATATTAACTTATGTTCTTTCCTCATTATTTACGTCAACCGCTATTACCCTATCCATTCTAATTTCATATTATTATAATAAGATTTCTATATTAGTATAGCAAAGCATATTTATTAATTTATCTTCTTTTTAATTATCTTATTTCGATTAGTTCTCCGCCTCCTAATCGCTGCCTGATACTGCGGTTACACTATCATCAAGTTTTGGCAGTGTAGGTTACATATAAAGCTACAGTATTTGATAGATAATAAATGTTTGTAGTGTAATTTTATGATTCGTTTCGGTATAAAGACGATCAAATATTGAATTTTGAGTTACATACTGTTTGCTTCAGGCATATGCGCACAGAAAAGACGTAAGATATCGGAAAATGCCAGACAGGGTGTACCTTAATTGGTTTCAGGTATTCCTGAAAAGCTCTCCCAGTATCTAAACCGTTAAAATATTGAGTTATTGACATAGGTCTAAAAATCTGTATACATTTTAGACTTAGTCACACGATTATCTTCCGGGGGGTACAAGGATTAAATGTGGCAAAAGAACCTTCTTCCATCGTATGATACACAGTTCTGCTATGTGCTTAGCACGGTATCTTCAGTTTTAATATTGCTCGTAACCAAACCAATGAAGACCCTCATGAAGTACAGGACAGACATCAAAAGAGATTCTACCTAAACGTTGGGGTAGAATCATTCATAATTGTCTTATGGTATCCTTTTCCCTTCCTCCGCAATTAAGGGCTCTACAAATTTTCAAAAGTGAGTTGCATTATTTAAATGATTGTGTGTTTCCGGACGTAATCCAACGAATGTGATTTTTACAGGATGTTGTGCCTTTTCATTTGCATAGTACGTAATTACTCGAATGATAAATTTCTACATAGATGGATTGGTCAAGCGGGGTTCATTGTACAGTCTGTCCAATTTCCTAATTTGAATTCAAAGGATTTATCCTCTGAGGAGATTTTAAGTGTGCATTTTTATGGTGTTCTTCTGGTTTCGGATGTTCCCGAAATACTAGCAGGAATAAAGATACATCCTGATCGTATATTTATAGTCTGAGACTTACCATATCTGTTTATACACACATTAGGAATTTCCATAATGGAATAATTAACACCTATTCTGTCAGAATCAATTCTTTATCACAACTTACAAAAAGGGATTCGTGCTACGAGCGCTGATCAGAAAGGACTGACACTGGCTTTTTTCACAAATATTTTTTACTGCATTTCAATGTTTACATGATGTTTTTCAAAGTAGTGCCCTTCTACTTCAATGCACTTTTTATAGTATCTCTGTCAGTCCTTGAACACGTGCTGCAGACCATTCGTTGTCAGGTCCTTGACAATCGCCTAAATTTCCTTGAGCACTGCTTCAGAGTTCTCAAATCGAATAACCCTAAGCTTTGCCTTTAGCTATGGAAATGAAAAAATCAGAGGGTGAAATATCGGGGCTTTAAGGTGATGTGGTACACAGGTAATGTTGAATCGAGCCAGAAACTGCATGACTTGATTTGCGACGTGAGGCTGTGCATTGTCATGATGCCACCCAGTCCGAGAAATCTCTAGTCATTTCTTTGCAATATGCTTCCTCGGTGTATCCAATACTGACGTGTAGTATGCTGCTGTAGTGGTAGTGTGAGGGGGAACTGCTTGATGGTAAATCATTCCATTACACTAAAAAATGTGATCATCACTTTCCCTGCAGTTGGAACTACTTTTGCCTTTTTTGGTGTTGGAGAATGTTGCGATTTCCACACTCTGCTGGCATGTTTTTCTTCAGGATTATAATGATGCAGCCATGACTCATCACCGATGATAATCGAAGCTTAGGCTATTCGATTTGAGAACTCTGAAGCTGTACTAAGGAAAAGTGAGGCGATTCTCAAGGGCCTGGCAAAGAATGGTCTGTAACACGTGTTCAAAGACGGGCAGAGACGCTATAAAAAGTGCGTTGAAGTAGGAGGAGAGTAATTTGAAAAAAAAAAATCATGTAAACATTAGATGAAAATACCCAATTCTAATGCGCTGATCACGAATATCGCAAAGATAATTCAAAATAACGTCTAGTTTTCATTCTACACTGTTTTATTACGGTGAGATAATTACATCAGTTTAAAATAAAATATTATAATGGTTTGGCAATGTCAGGATAACTAGTAACAATGGATTATATTATTGTTCCTGGTCTTACGTATCTGCAATATTTTAGATATAAACATTTTGATACCAATTTTAATGATGTTTTTGTCTCAATCCGCTTCAACTTCATTGACTTATTTAATGCATGTAATATTTCTTTTACATTTGTTTCTAGATTACCTAGTTCTAGTTGACTGCTATTGAAGTGAACAAAAATGGCACGAGTTTGTGTTAGTAATGCTGACACATTTTGCTATGTGTGTGTGGAGAACTGACGTTTGCTTCACAACAAACAGCAAATAACTCCATTGATTAGAAGAGCTTACGGTTATTTTGGGTGCACAATTGGTGATCAGGATATACCCTGGGCTCCACATGTGATCTGCAACACTTGTAGCCACAACCTCAAGAATTGGATGCATGGGAAAGGACGTCCAGTGTCTTTTGCAGTACCCATGATCCGGTATGGGCCAACTAACCATGTCAGTGACTGATACTTTTGTATAGTTCCTCCTATCAAGAACGGACTATCTAAGAAGAAGCAGGCAGTGATCTATCCTAACATTCCGTCTGCCATACGTCCAGTTCTCCATGGGGAAGATGTACTTACGTGATGCCAAAGTAAAGGACCTTATTTTTGTAGGCCCACAGATTCGAGAGCTGTTTAGGGACCGTGAATCATACAAGGTGATGAGTAGCATGCATTGGAATGTTTTAAGACAGTCTGTTTACAGTTCTTGGGGAACAACCGAGCAATAAATTACAAGGATATTGTAGATAACATGTCATCCTATGAAAAACTTGGTTGCAACATGTCCCTGAAAATGCATTTCTTACATAGATATTTTGACTTCTTCCCCAAGGATTGTGGTGCAGTAAGCGATGAAAATGTGGAGCGATTTCATCAAGATATTGCCACATTTGAGAAGAGACATGCTGGAAAGGGAGCCCTACTATTTTAGCAGATTACTGCTGGACTGTCGTAAGGGATGTTCCCGAGTTTGTGTATAGATGTCAAGCCAAGCGAAAACGTTTGTCTTATGATTTTATCTCTGAAGAAATTATGTAATTGTATATAATGTACGTATGGACAATTCATATTTATAATCCATTGCATACATTTATGACCCGTTAATTTATGTATTTTCTTTTGTGCTTTAAATAGTTCTGGTAAAAAGTAGACTTACACAGTGTTTTCATTCATGTCATATTATCTTCATTTTTGCTTAATATTTTGCTTTTGTACCTCCAGAATGGCAGTGAAATTTATCAATGCATAACACATAACAATTCAAGTAATTATTCACTTAAAATTTATTATGCTGAATCTTGAAACATGAATGCATATTGTAACTCTGTGAGTTCGTAGAACTAAATGGCCGAGTTGCAGAAATTAAAAATCTCCTTTATTTTCGTCGAAATATAGTGTTCAATTCTCACGTAACAATATTACATCACATATACACAGTCTTTCATGGTCGATGACAATAACAAACAGTGATAGCAGATTAGCTCTCGTTACAATAACACTTCCAGCTCTCTCTCATTTCTCAACACTGTTTCACAGCTCACTCTGCTTTACAACTGACTCACTTTGCGAGCCGTCACGTCCTTAAATACCTAATTCGTAATTCGAGACTCGTCCAGAAGAATAAAGAAACCGAATAATCAAGAAACCGAATAATCAAGATACTACCAGAAATTTCCATTTATATCAGTTTGTTTGTTTCGGTAAGTCTTTTATCTGAAGCGCTATGTTTAACTGCTTATGCAAGCTCGTTATCTACGTGAAACCTATCAGTACCTATGTGTGCCAAGCCGCCATATGGCGATCGGGTTCGCGATAATATTTAGTTAGTGAGTTCTTTATACAAAAATATAGATTACTTTTTTATGAAAACTAGAACGAAATATTTATGAAGATGATGACTTTGTATCATTTTATACTGAAATAAACCTCAATAACTAAACATTATGCAATTTACACACTTTCACCTCAAATTTTCTGTTCAGTGTAATATAATTTTTCTTTTCCCCTTTCTCATCAATGCTGACGTTAGGAGGAGCCTGGCTTCCCTCAGAGTGAGGCAGCCGAAGCATCTGACTTGAGATGAAATCAGGGTAGAGGGGTCGGCCCAACGCCTGAGATGAATGATTGATGGATCAATTTGTGAAATGATGGTGGGGAAAACCGGAGGACCATCCCAGAGCCTTGCTGTCCACCACAACTCCCACTTTGCGGTCACCTGGGATCGAACCTGGGCCGCCTAGATGAGAGCAAAGCGGTCTAACCTTTCACTCATAATACAATATTAGGTTTTAATATTGTTGGAGCACGTGTTGCCTGATTTAAAACATCCTTTATCTATTGCAACATAAATTGGATAGAAGTGTTTTAAGAAGGAATGAACAAAGTAAGTATTAAACCCTGTGTTGTACCCATGTACGAAACATCCAAGGCACCCACGTGGTATCTTTGTGTAACACCCACACGCCTGTCTTGTTATTTTCATCTGTTACTACATTTTCTGAATGAGATTTCTGGTTTGCTTTCACATGTCCACCATCCTGACGAAATCTAATTTATTTAAAGCTACGGTCCGAACAATTTTGGACCATTTCCAAATCATCTCAAAGCAAGCTGTGAAAAATCACTGTTATTAATGCTACAAGTGTTTTCACATTATCGGTTCAGGCGTCTATATTAGCGGGTAAAGGAGGTTGGAAAAGGACGTTCTATTGCAAGAATGCTCTTAATTCACTAGCTGATGATGGATGTTGATGAGAAATTTAATTATATGGAGTTGGTAACACTTGAATAAAGTGAAAATAAACAAACTCGAGTATTACACAATTTCTGCCTATTGTTGCTTCTTAAATAATGTTATGTAATGTCGAACACGTTTTATATTTTAATAAGATAGTTATAATCAAATATGTTGTTAATGTTTGATTTTGAATGACTAATTTGTATTAACGACTGCATTTTGCAAGAATGAATACATAAAATCAGATCTTTGAAACCTTTCTCCCCAATTTCAAGTTCCAAACAGGGGCTAGACAATATAATATTTTATTAATTTCCATAAATTGGTGTTACATAAAACGGCTTAAAACCCAGAATTATGGGTTCAAAGCTGATTGAGGCTAAAGAATCATTTTGTGTGTAAAACGTTTGCTATAGATTCCTTTAAAAGGTAAATAAATCCCAGTGCTTAAATAAGAACCTTAATCATATAGAGGCCTCTGAGAAAAATTAAACAGTCTTTCACGCTCAGTACAGAGAATGGGAAGCTGCTAATCTTAGCAGTTAAAGAGTGCTCATTGATAAAACTTAGTTTTTGAGGTAAAAGTAAAAAAAAAGAGTGAAATCGAAATATTTTGCTAATAGAATATTTTCAAAGATACTGAATAATAAAACTATAAGTATAAGGATCACGGTAACCTTATATATATAAAATGTAAGTAGCATATCATCATTCACCGAAAATGCACATTTACTGGTTCCCAGAATCTTCATTTGCGGAACATTTCTGCATGTACATATATTCGGCATTAAACAAAATGTTGAATACGTCTCTATCCTTTAATTTGGATTTCTTACAAATGCTTCTAAAGATTTGGTTCAAATTACCATAGGTGTAAAATATTAACACGAAAAATAATATTCACTTCTTTAAACATCTGAATTAGTCAGTGTACTCATCCTTATTTTAATCCAGTTACCTCAGATACACGAGGTCCCTATTTCGAATCTCGGACAGGATTTCCTACAAAAGTTTCTAAAAATTTTGCTCAAATTCCCTTATGTGTAAATATTTTACACCTAATGGAAATTAATTGTTTTTTCACACTGGCCGTGTGTAGGCTAAAGTATGGAAAGGTAGAGTCAGGCTGAAAAATTCAATGCCATAGCCGGGATTTGAACCACGGATCTTCTGGTCTCCATCCAACCACTCTAACCATTGAGCTACTATGGCCGACATGGCATTAAATTTAGCCTTTACTTTAGCCTACACACGGCGAGTGTGTAAAAACAATTAATTTCCATTAATTGACCCAATAGTGGTTAACTATAAAGCCCGGGCCTTAAAGTACTTACAGCATAGTAAGTCGCCATCAAGGCAGTTGTCTCATGTGTTTATGAGAACTCCTAAGTGGTTTACGGGGAAAAGCATGTGTCAGTTGGAGAATTTAATGTTATGTCAAGCACGCTGGCATTGAATTTTTCAGACTGACCCTATCTTTCCAATATTCCCTGGCCATGGTATCTCAAGAGTTAGAGCGGTACTTTATTTATTTGTATTAGGAAAACTATTTGAGCTAAAAATATGCTCTTTCTGCGATTATATTAGATACATTACTCTCTACCTTCCTCATGGATCAGTTTTTTCAAAATCTGAATTTTTGTCTCAGCGCAAATAGTATTTATTAGAGATTGATCAGGTTGGCACTCCTTATACACCACTTAGAGGGAATGCAATACAACACCGCAGGACTCCGATTGGTAGCTCGACTAGTAGTGCTCAAAGACAATCATCCCATTTGAAAGACATAATAGTTGAAGAAATTTCTGGACTTAAAGGCCATGGTCTATTGGGCTGTACCCCAGACAGCGTCGCCTTCCCCACCTCGGTGGCGTAGATGGTAGCGTGTCTGCTTCATGTTCAAGAGGTTCCGAGATCGAATCTCGGTCAGGACGAATTACCTGAAAAAGCTTTTCTCAGGGTTGTCCCTTATCCTGAAAGACAAATGTCAGGTAACTCTAAGCTACATGGATACTGGGTTCACTTGATCATAGTTTAAGCCATTTTACTCATCGTCCGATGTGACTTAACGTTGGAGGACATAAGTCGCCTTTAGGACTTGGATGGAACTTCCATAATTCCACTACTACTGAAGATATTTCACGCAGGAGTAGATGAAACATCTAGGAAGACGGAGCCTCGTAAATCATATCCTGCAAAATCTGAAATTTGCCTAACTATATCAGCATCAGTCCTGAGAGCCTGCAAACGTTGATAGAAAATCTCTACCACCTATCTAGAGTAGATAAAAGGGTGTACTGTATTTTCCATATCAAAATTGACCCGTAAATATTCATTTTGGGATCTGTTGTGTCGAAAATAACGTTTCTAAAAATGCGCGTGTTTCTGTGTGTGCTCGCTTAGTTGGTTATAATCAAAGTATTACCAATTTAAAATACATACTTCTGAAGTGATCTTCATTGTGAATGACTTTTGTATAACTGGTCTAGCGTGAGAGAGAGAAAGTTTTTCTAGATAACAGATTGTAAATAGCTGTAAATGGTACCCTAGATGTTAAAATACTTATGGGTTCTATAATTAATTCGATACTCTATGTTAGTGGTCCGAAACTTGAAATATTTATAATTTTCTGAATTTAAATGTTTTTCGCTTTTGTGCTTCAAGCAAAGGGTATAGAATTTCAAAATCATCACAGTGACACGCTCTTGAAACATCTGATAATCGATTAGATCCCTATAACAAAATATGTAAGTGTAGCAAATGCTATATATTGAATTCACGAAAAGCAACTTATTTTCCTCATTAGTGTCCTGGTTACTTCTGGTGACTTCGCGTTTTTCAGTTGAAAACAGTATCACCTCTGCTAATACATACGTATGTTAAAGATATGGCTTGCCGTTGATATTGCATCTATTACCTATTTAATTTCAAAACAATAAAGGCCGTTTTGCGTTCTACGTGTAAGTTTATTTGCAACTGATTTACTGCTTACATATGTAAGTGTCCCATTCTTTCTGTTTTTGCACACAGTTTCCCATTACATAAACACAGAAATATATTTAACACTGGAAAGTGATTTAATATACTTACTTCTGCCGTTTTTTGAACAACATTTGATTCACTGATTGACGTGAAATCAGTCATTCGCACCGTGAAGTTGGCAGCACTTTAGTGTAAGGCGACAAACTTCTACAGAAGTGCCATTAAATAATGATGATGATAATAAAACTGATTGAATACTAATTTATAGATCAATAGTTAATATTTATAAAATTTTTTAAAAGGGAAGTCATAGTCGCTACATGGGTCAGTGCCACTTTTCTACACTGTGGCCGGGTGTCCCATTACGGGCAGTTGCTTGAGAATGATTGTCTCAAGACTTTTAAAGGTGACCCTGTAGCACCGGACCTCCCCGGGTAAGTATTCTAGCCGGCGTCCTTATATACAACTTGCCATGCCCGTTTTGTATCCGTGAGAGTTTTCTACATGAAATGTTCAATTGTTATAAATTGATGCTTAGGTATTCTGATGCTATTGCTGAATTGTTTTATTACGGTAATAGTTTTGAAACGTTTAATAATAAGTTAAAATGCAGGCTTTTGTAAATAAGTAAAAACCAAGCGTACGAGTACAGAGAATTTGGCACTTTTATCAGTATATGGATAGCCCAGGAATCAGTTATTTCACAAGAGGTATACTAAAATGAGTAAAATACACTTTTGCTACACCTAACATATATAAAAAATTTTTATGAACCTTCCAAATAAAAATATTTTTATATTCACACATAACTGTCACAAACACAAATATAAAGTGTCGAACAGCATAAAAAATGAAAATTCGGTTACACACAAAACTTGGTAGTAAGTTCAGTATCATCCAGGGATAAGATTTCGTAGAAAACCTGTCAAAATAGACTTCCTTTACACGAAATGTTTTCCTAAATGATTTTACAAATGGCCCCGCTAATTTGAGATATTTCGCTAAATGTTCAAGGTATTTTCATAGAATATTAAATGTACTATAGATCTCGAGAATTCTGACAATGTTCTCGTACTCTGGATAACTTTTGCTTAATTGTAAGCAAGTCTTATAAAATATTGACAAAGCCTTACAACACAAAAGACGTAGCTCTTGTTTAAACACACAATGATCGTCAAATATAAATTTTGGACAGTTAACCTGTTCTGTGACATTGATTTGCATTTTATTTGCACTTTTCTCAGTTGGGAATATGTTAGTGGCTGTTTTATCTACTTGTCATGTACAGATAACGGAATTTCAAACCCCCAGCGAACAGCCCGTCAGAAATAATACTATCGCGTATAGCCTAATGTATTTCTATATGCACATGATACAAGTAAATATGTAATAAATCCATTACCACAAAAGTTTTTTCTCAATTAACATAAAGTGGATACAAGGATAAATGTTCACTAATTTGTTGAAGTATATCTGTTGAAAGCCCTGTGAATAATAATGATGATGATGATGATGATGATGATGATGATAAATGATAATTAATTTCTATTATGTTTATTATTATTATTATTATTATTATTATTATTATTATTATTATTATTATTATTATTATTATTATTATTATTATTATTATTATTATTATTATTATTATTATTATTATTATTATTATTATTATTATTATTATTATTATTATTATTATTATTATTATTATTATTATTATTATTATTATTATTATTATTATTATTATTATTATTATTATTATTATTATTATTATTATTATTATTATTATTATTATTATTATTATTATTATTATTATTATTATTATTATTATTATTATTATTATTATTATTATTATTATTATTATTATTATTATTATTATTATTATTATTATTATTATTATTATTATTATTATTATTATTATTATTATTATTATTATTATTATTATTATTATTATTATTATTATTATTATTATTATTAATATTATTATTATTATTATTATTATTATTATTATTATTATTATTATTATTATTATTATTATTATTATTATTATTATTATTATTATTATTATTATTATTATTATTATTATTATTATTATTATTATTATTATTATTATTATTATTATTATTATTATTATTATTATTATTATTATTATTATTATTATTATTATTATTATTATTATTATTATTATTATTATTATTATTATTATTATTATTATTATTATTATTATTATTATTATTATTATTATTATTATTATTATTATTATTATTATTATTATTATTATTATTATTATTATTATTATTATTATTATTATTATTATTATTATTATTATTATTATTATTATTATTATTATTATTATTATTATGATTATTATTATTATTATTATTATGATTATTATTATTATTATGATTATTATGATTATTATGATTATTATGATTATTATGATTATTATTATGATTATTATTATTATTATTATTATTATTATTATTATTATTATTATTATTATTATTATTATTATTATTATTATTATTATTATTATTATTATTATTATTATTATTATTATTATTATTATTATTATTATTATTATTATTATTATTATTATTATTATTATTTCTATATCTTAGACTTTCTCAAGCTTAGCCATCATTCTCCTGTTCTTGTCATGTTACTAGAGGAGTATACAATTTTGAAGCAAGTTTTTTAAATGTGTATTCCTTCTGGTCTACAACAGATACGGAATAAAATTTGCAAATGTTTTCTTGGATTAACATGAAGATACATTTAATTGTCTAGCCTATAATGTCGCGCCCACTACTGGGGAGGACGGTTCCCAAAGAAAATTCCCTGTTAGGGGATAATGGTGGTGGTTAAAGTGAATTTTGTTATCTTTTCACACCAACAACTCGTCCAATATCCCAAATATGATTTGTGGTCCATCAGCAGCACAACGAAAATAACCATTTGGGCTCAGGGGCACTTGTTGCGCTGCCGGGTTTGCCAACACATATTTTGTTGGCTGACATAATGTTCATACAGATACACTTCAGATGGTTTCTAGGAAGTGGCTTCAATGACAACACTCGTTGCGTTGAAGTGTGAAAGGGATGTGCCAGCAAACGCAGTTTTTCCTTCTCTCTCTGCCCACACTTCGATAAAGTTGTAACCTTTGTTTTAATGTGATTTTCCGTAGTCGGTAGGTGTTTTCTCATTTTACGTTCCATCATTTTTCTTTATTTACCATTTCTTCTAATCTTTTACGTACACTTACAAATTTCGTGGTGTTTTGCGATGTCAGTTACTTGTTCCGAGGAAAGAATGTTCCACGGGCTGCCTATATAGATTAGTCGTTCATCGCCTTCTCTAGGCAGCTCCAGAGGCTGGAAGCAGGGTGACCATATCTCATGGGCGGAAAAAGAGGACACTTTCAATATCGTCCCATTCAAATAATAGCACGGAATTTGTTGATGTCCGTAATAGGGATTTGTTAGACTTACATACCAACGTATAGTTCAATAGACATGATTAGGGTTTGAGAAAGCAGCCATCATTAAAGAGGTTAAGAAAAAAATACAAGTACTTGTTTTATTTCAAGGTTATTATAATCCAGCACACAGAAGTAGTGGCACAACTTTCAACAGCTCCATTTGCTTTGAACATTACAATCCTCCTCTTTCTTTGTATACCAGGAATACTTCATTGCTGAACATACATTATACTGAACAGTTACTATTGATTACACAAATATATCTATTTCTAGCATAAACTTCACTTATCTTAAGAAAATGAAGTAGTATTTTCTTATTAATTGATGAGGTCGATTTCGTAAACCTTTGTTTACATCCTCAGCCATAAAAACCATTTTTCACGGCTGAGAATGTAAACAAAAGTTTACGAAATCTAGCTCATCAATTAATAAGAAAAAGTTAGTTTAGTGGTTTTCACAAAAAAGATATTTATTGCTACGATTTTAGAATTATCAGAAAATTAAGGAAATGCCATCATATAGTTTAACACTTGATTTCAAGGAAACTAGCTACCCGGCTGCACAGGAACTGGAAGGAAGCATAGAGTAATAGCATATTAATCACGAATTAATAGGTCAGTCATAGAGTACGCAACGACCAAGGAGTATAGTTATACGAGGTATACAGCCTCTGCTGTGGCTTAAGTTTCTTCAATATGCGATGGCTCAGCGGCCAGATAGAAATATTGTGCAATTGAAATTGCAAAATGAAATTGTACGCCTAGCTGCAAAGAGGAGGACATATGCCGAATTTCCAAAATTCTGCCCGGATGCTTTTTACAACAGAAAAGAGGACGTGCGCGAAAAAGGGAACGTATGGTCACCTTAGCTAGAAGGGGTCTTAGAAATAGAAGCTGTTAGGAAGTTTTATGCATATCTCTAGCCTTTAAAACGTCGTTTACAGCTTTCTGTGTTTCATTTTCTAAATTATTTCTTCCTGGATGAAATAGATTCATGTAAAAGTGCCCTGTATACCACAAAGTTTCTCTTCCATATCTTGAAATAACTTAAAAAAAGAATTGTGTTTGTACAACATTGCTCAAAACCAAATGTTGTATGAACATTAATCTTGTTATTGAAGTACAACATCCTCTTGAGACACGCCACGAAAATAACCAGATACCAAACTACCCTTTACAGAAGAAATATTTCGTTATTTTTTATTCACTCAAAATAAATAACGAAGTGGATTACGGCACCATATATATAAGACCTTTCCATGAAAATTAAATTGTATAATCTGATATTTCTGCGGATACGGTTGGCTATACTGAATGAATTTGGTATTAATATGTTATAATTCGTGAGCTGAGGAATAGATTTCCGTACTTGCAAAGGTATATGTATCTTAAAAAAGCAATAATTATATTGCGTTAACTTTTTCTAGATGCACCTTACTTTTGGTTTGAATTATGCAGTTTGTAGAAGACAGTGAAATAAAAATTCAAAAATAGAAGTTGAGAAATTCGGGTAGGTGTAACTTATGTCGCGTTATCTCGAAGGTCCCTCGCTCCATTGGACTTCGAAACGTCGATCTGTTGCCTTTGTGGTATTCGTCGATGTTGTGGCTGAGTAAGTGCTATTATCTCAGGGTCCGCCTCAACGAGTACGAATATCACTTCTGAAATATGGAGTAGGTGATGTAGTTGAACTGGGAATTTGGGTTTTCCTCAGGGTTCTTGAACAAGAAAAATGTTTACTTTATTTTGTTTCGACGTCGAGTTACCCGGATTTCAGCAGGTTTTATTAACTTAGGCAGCACTTGCGGAATGTACTCTTAGCTATATATGCTCGAAGCTTTAATATACGAGGTACGTCCAGAAAGTAAGCTCAGTTTGGTAATACAATTAAAATGTATACAGATACAGAAAAATGTATTATTGCACAAAATTCTAAAACTCTTAAACTGCTTTTCCACATAACTGCCGAAATTTTGCAGGCATTTGTCATAACGAGGCACAAGTTTTTGTATACCTTCTTCATAGAAGTTTGTCGCCTGTGTCTTCAACCAGTTGGAAACATTTTCTTTGAGCTCTTCGTCATTGTTGAAGTTTTGACCGCCAAGGAAAGATTTGAGATGCAAAAACAGACGAAAGTCGCTAGGAGCAAGGTCAGGGCTGTACGGGGGGTGGTCAAACACGTCCCAGCCAAATTCCTATAGGATGTTTTTCGTCGCATTTGCAGTGTGTGGTCGTTCGTTGTCGTGAAGAAACACAACACCTTTTGACAACCGATTGGTTTCACTTGGTTTCATTTTCCTAGCATTTAGAAAATCAATCACAGATCTGATTTCCCAAGCGGCGGGATTTTCAATCAATACCGACATTGTAAACAAGCACAACAAAGTGTACGTGGCTGACAGCGATCTCACGATGGCACACGTTTCTTCTCCTTGATATAGAGCGTCTACCGCGCATGCGCGGAACTGCGATCGCAGCGCTGCAGCGGAAATAAATTGAAACATAACTTACTTTTTGGACGCCCCTTGTATTTATCTTACTCTGAGAATACTTTAGAAATCGACGGATGCGCTTCGCGCTTCATTGAATGCAATTTTCTTAACGTCGCTTGATGATACTGTGACATAACACTTCTCCCTAGCCTAGACTTCACCGCAATGCCTCGCTTCTACTCCAACACTCACCTTTTCTACAACTCTCGAGAAACGGGAAATTCCTTTCCTGGGTTATACAAAAGGGAATGTCAATAAACCTTCCGACCAGTGCTAAGGGGTAAGCAACAGTGGAAGTTGACCCGTTATTAGCCCCGAAACTTAGCAGACATCAATGGGAAACTACGCCTATGTATTTTATTGGTTACAATTTTTTAGGTTTACACCATTTTATACATAATTTATTTATGTGATACCTTCATTCAGATATTATTATTATTATTATTATTATTATTATTATTATTATTATTATTATTATTATTATTATTATTATTATTATTATTATTATTATTATTATTATTATTATTATTATTATTATTATTATTATTATTATTATTATTATTATTATTATTATTATTATTATTATTATTATTATTATTATTATTATTATTATTATTATTATTATTATTATTATTATTATTATTATTATTATTATTATTATTATTATTATTATTATTATTATTATTATTATTATTATTATTATTATTATTATTATTATTATTATTATTATTATTATTATTATTATTATTATTATTATTATTATTATTATTATTATTATTATTATTATTATTATTATTATTATTATTATTATTATTATTATTATTATTATTATTATTATTATTATTATTATTATTATTATTATTATTATTATTATTATTATTATTATTATTATTATTATTATTATTATTATTATTATTATTATTATTATTATTATTATTATTATTATTATTATTATTATTATTATTATTAAAATCACAGATATTTGCTGTTGATATAACTGTTTACAGAATTGTTAATAATTCCCGAATAAATAACACCTAATAATGTACTTCTTAATAGCATAATGGGCAGGCAAATTTGTCGCTACACCTGTGAGTTTATTTTTTATTTTAATTTTGATATGCCACACAGCCATATAACTTCATTTTATTGCGAAGACCTTTTGATAATTAATTTTCAATGAAAATCAAAGCCTAAAAATGTGGAAAATTAAAATTCCTTTCTGAAAAATTTTTCCAACGACCTAAGATAAGTATAAAATGCATATAAAAGTTGTCTCCTGTAATTGGTTAAATGGCTTAAATGAATGATTGGTTTTGAGAATTCACTGTGTGGCAAATTTGGAATAGAGCAAAATATTGTGTGCCTGGTGCTAAAAGGGAATGTTAATTTCAGATGCAAGGCTATTACAAGATTAAGCAAGCGAATTCGAATCCTGACTCAAGGTGGGAATTTTCTCTGAAAATGTAAGTTCAAAAGTAAATGTGTATGTGATATTAGTGTTTATAAAGAAAACTCAGCACCAACAAATCCAAAGATCTGGACAATGGTAACCGAGTGATCATCATCTTCGATAAGCAATTGCTTCAAACACAAAGCCGCCAAAGTGATTACAGTTTCATCCAAATTGATTGTAAGCTTTAGAAATGAGGGTTTTCGTGCTTCATCCCTTTAATTTCTTAGTCGTTTGAAGGGCTGAAACTTTGTCAGCTTAAAGGGTAAAACATATCACGTAACCAATTTCCTTGGCTAAGGTTTATTCCGGAAGAGAACCTAGTTAAATCAAGTAGGAAGGGCTGAAACTTTGTCAGCTTAAAGGGTAAAACATATCACGTAACCAATTTCCTTGGCTAAGGTTTATTCCGGAAGAGAACCTAGTTAAATCAAGTAGAAACACGTGACACATTTTGGATAGATCTTTAGGAAAATCGTGATCTTAAATACTTGGTCGCACAAAATGTTGATGCCTCACCAGTTTTCTCCCCCTTTGCCACCCCCATCGTTACACCGCTGTGAGGTTGACAAGTGAATATAGGTTAGTGGTGCATCTAGGTTCGTCTCCGGTTTGCTTCTTATTCATTATTATTTGGCTTACCCTGCATTGTTGCTTAAACGAGAGGGATGATTTAATTAAATTGTTCATTTTATTTGCCTCTCTATATTCACTATGAAATTAGTACACACCTAATATCCAGAAGGATAAAATAAATTAAATAAAATAAAAAGAAATCTGCATATCTAATAGCCCGGTTCCTGGAATCTATACCAGGCCTTATTATGCAAACTTCATTTTTAACTTTATTAAATTCCGAATCAGATTTCACAAAACAATTAACAAATGTTGTAGATATAATCTACTTTGTACTTTAACGAACTTACCAAACCTAAAGATTACTGGATTCCAGTAACCTTACAAATATAATCTGTCTAAAACAGTATTTTTTCTACTTCACTTCTACTTCAACAATGTAAATCAAATCTACGTTTCTACTACAGCTTTAATTCTTATAACAAGCTACGAAAGACTGTTTCCAACAGTTTTAAAATTTCCTCTTCTGCAACTGGTATCCAAAGCTTCCTCCTACTCGTATCCATCTCCTGAAGGAACTGGCATCAGTAGATGGAGCTGGTTCGTCAGTTCCAGACATCGGGGTAGTCATCTCTCCTCTTCTGCATAATCAGTTGCATCTGTCCGCTCTGATACTCTCCGTATATATCTTCTCTCTCCTGGCATTCTCTTTCTGTCTATGGCCTTTCTGTCTTTCTGTCTTCTTTCTGATGTCCATAATTGGCTTCTTAAATCAGGTCTTCAAGTCTGGTAATCTGTATCTTCAGTTTCTCTTCGTCTTATCCCCCTCCGATGATCTCTTAAGTTATATTCTTTTCTCAAAAATTGAAATGTTCTTACATTTCTTTCTTGAAATATATTGTCGCGGGTCATATATTCCTCCAACGTCTTAACGGATATTATTTGAGACATCTTTTATAAATGTACATAATCTTCTGCATCTCTTAAGATGTTCCATAAACATTTTCCTTGAAGTTTCCTTTGACCGTCTTCTACTATTTCACTATATTTATTGCACTCAAAAATAACATGTTCAGGCGAATCTAAACAGTTACATTGCTCACATATATCTGAGTTCTTCTTCCCTATTCTTTTTAAATATACATTGTGTGGGCCATGACCTGTAACAAAATGAAAAAATCCTTTTCTTGGTTTTATATGTTCCAATTTTAGCCTCTCTTTAATGTCCGGAAATAAATCATGTACCCTTCTTCCTACGTGTGCATTACCCGACTCTTCTTGCCATTCTTGTAATAAATAACTTTCACTTCTTTCTTAGTATTGCATCTTTTCCCCATAATTTTAAAAACATTGTCATATTCTTCCTTCTTTAGCCAATAAGTTGCGCCTAATGATATAGTCAATATAGTCAATAAACCAAATTCCCGCTACTATTAGTAGGGCCAAAGTAGATGCCGTTTTTGTAGCTCCGCTGCTGCGAAGTAGTATTTGTTGATACTTTTCCTGGGGATAATTCCCACAGAAGGAATGACATTGACCATTGTCGAGTACAGGCTGAGCGTACGCGCGGTAGATACCCTGTAGCCTCGGACTTCCCTATCCAGAAAGATGTAAAACTTCAGCGGAATGTCTCAGCTCTCCCTCTCCCGGCAAGTTAGTCTAGGTGGCTTAGTTGCTTTGGAGCTGGGCTATGATACCAAGGTCGGACAGTAAATAAAATCCTTAGCATATACTACGAATTAGCCGTGAAGCTGTGATTGAATTTTCTTAGTTCCCAGGTAACCAAATTTAACCTCACTGGAAAGGACCTATCTGCGAACATCTTTAAACATAATCCTCCCCGTATTAATTACAAAGCAATGGGACCAAGCTCTTTGTGTTTGCAGGGTGAGCAGTGGGGTGAAGAGGGACGTAACCTGGTGACGGGTGGCAATGCATGCATGCACAGAAATTATCACTTGATAGTGTTATGTTATTGTTCCTTATATGAACATCAGTGGCGGTGCTCTCGCTTCTATGCATTTGTTTATTACAAGTGTCAAGTTATTGTAAATTATTGTGGATGAGAGTTCATCAGGGGCCATTCGTAAACGAAATCTTTTGGTCTGTAGTGAGGTTCGTCAGTTGGAATATAATAGAAAAATTTAACAAGGAATTTAGGCAAAATTATTCCTTAAATATCCCACTCAAGCAGGTAACAAAGGCCAGCGAAATACACATAATATATAAATGTATTATATATTGTAAACTATACTATAACTTATAATTCACGTCCTCGGATGTTAAGTCACACCGGACGATGAATGAAGTACGTGCAATGATGCTCAACGGAGTCCAGAGTCTATAGAGCTCGATATTCATCTTTCAGGATAAGGAAACATTTGCAGCGTTAAGTCATATTGGACGATGAATAAAATGATGTTCAAATGAGTCCAGGGTACATAGAGGTTAGAATTACCAAAAATTAATCTTTCACGAAAGGGAAACCTTATCCAAATAACCCACACTGACCGAATATCAACTCAGGACCTCTTAAAAAAGCAATAATTTGAACATACAGTTTTTTCCTGCGTAAGTCAGACACGCTACCACCTAGGTTACAGGCGCGGACAGTAGGCTGTTGTGGAAAATCAGAAAATGCCATTCTGAAGATTAGAAAGGAGCGTAAACAACTTTAGGATAAAAGTGGACATTCTATTTTATATTCAACACTGAGGAAAAAATAAATACACCAAAAGACAATTGAAAAGTGTTTAGCTGAATTTTATAAGCATGTTTTCCGGGAAGTTGTTCAAGAATTCTGCAACGCACAGGATACAGTTTCCTTGGGTCACAAGCTATTTGATAAGTCTTAAATACTATTCCCTTCCAGTGGAGAAAATATGGAAGCAAACCGGAGATTTTAATATAGAAACCTAATATTCTATGTGGCATTATTTACATGAAACTTAGTTGGACAGTAATCTGAAAAGAAGTTTTTGAAGTTGCCGAAAGCTACAATGCAGACACTCGTGCTGTGAATGTGGATAACAATTGGTATCAAGATCTGTATGTTTCTTTTTAATTTGTGCCCATTATAGTATTTTGAATTAAGTTAAATTAAATATACGCTATAATAAAAAGGGTTATCCTTATATGGTGTCTTACTGCATGATCAAGACAAGTAGTGTTAATGTAGCTTGACATTTAAATTTAATCGTTTAATCATTAATAATGGATCATAAGACTAACAATAACTTAGCACTCGTGGTACCTCTGAAGATACTAGAGGAACCTCGGGCCCAACATCTGAGCCCCTCCTTCGGGAGTAGTTCGGATTGGGATGGTCTCAGGGGGGCAGTGTGTTCCCGATACCCGTGGGAATCGGGTACGTCTTCGGACGGGGTTGAGGGAAGCCATTAATTCTCCCGGGTACTAGCCTGCAAAGCTAGTAGAAGGTGTGCTAGATCGTCAGGCGGCCCCACCGAGGTCATATCGGTAGCCTTCATCTTTGGTGTTGGCGCGCGAAAGTGGCGTATGCACTTCCATCCCGTTTTGTGTTCTTGGTCCAGATGGGGGGCCCTTGTTTGTTACCCAGGTCTTGTCCTATGCAAAGCCCCACGAAGGACGCTGAGCGCCCTTTGGGACAGCTCGGATAACCCCTGGTTGTAAGAGGCCCGGTTCTTGGTCCTACGGGTCCAGGACTGATCGGAGTAGAACCTCTGGACTCCAACAAACATATTAAATTTAAGGAAGAGTTTATATTGTCTTCCAATAAGTTGAATGCATTCATTGAAAACACCGAAACGCCACAGTCCGGCTGGCCTCCAGCACTCTCCTCCTCTCTCTGATATCATTCTTCCTCAATGTAAACTTGATCGCATTCCTTCCAACTACACAGAGCTTGGTCTCAAGCTGTAGGTTATTTGGATTCTGATGATCGTAGCTTGATACAATGTTTTTCCAAAGGACATAAGGCAAAATTTTCTGGCATATGTTGGCAATGGGTGCGCCGGGATATCGTTGTCGTTTCGTTCGCGACTCGCGTGCTGAAGGTCCGAGTTCAATTCCCGGCTCTCAGGTTGGCGATTTTAAGTCGGCACTATCCACGCCTTCACCACTGTCTAGCACTGTAAAGTGTCCCCTATCCCCAACGCGATCCGGAGTCCACGGTATAAGCTATATGTCCCTTCGCCCCACCGTCATCTTCACTATCATCACATCATGCGAGGTAATGGACACTGACCTCTGGGTGCCACCACTTGAGAAATGGGCCCAGCCATCACGTGGTAGGGCGAGGTTACCCCGAAGGTCAAGGTTGCCATATGGGGCCTGTTGGCATTGGTACCACATGCCTCTCGTATAACCAGATTCGATTCTCTTTTGTGTTGAATCTTAATTAGTAAATCTAGTTATATAAGAATATTCTTTACAAGAACTTTGTGGCTGTTAATTTAAGATGCTATGGAGTACAACCTATATTGTATGTTACAGGACGACTCCAGGGCTGTTTGTTGTTCAGCTTCGGCTTGAAACTTTTTCTCGGCTCCGTCAGTACGTGGCCGCTTGAGCTCCACTATCGAGTCGAGTTTTCCCAGGTTTCTGTTGGAGCTGAACTCCTAGTCAGCCTTCGGCGGTTTGGGTGAGTCATTCTAAACGGGTGGCGAAGCTGGTACGTATTGGGAAATTCTGTGCCTTTACCGTTTACTGGACTGGTCCGTTGCTACAGCACACACCGCTCTTGTGGTTCTTACACCTTATCCGTCCCTCCATATGTTCCATATGTTACTTAATATACCTCTACTTCTATTTGACTCTAAATGCTAGAGTTTCTAATTATACAAAAACAGCATGTAAATTTTAAATTATTAAATAACAGTAGAACCAAAAATAAAACAGGTACAAAGGCTAAAAAAGATAATATAATTATCTATAAAATTACTCGGCCATTCTGCCAAATGATTCGTCCAATTCTTATAGGTTGTGTATATATCCAGAAGTTGGAGGTCTATCGAGGGAGGTTAAGTAAGTCAGACGTTCCATACAATCCTAATATCGAGGGAACTTTCACCTCTTATTAAGAATAACCGGGGCTGAGCGGGATGCCTCAGGCGGTTTCGTCTGTGGCCCGCATTTGACACATCTGGGTTTGATTCCCGTGGCCAACCAACCTGACCCACGACTTCTTTCGGGAGTTTTCACCAGGCGAATGCTGGGTGGGTTAATTACATCCCTCCATTTCATCTCCTTAATTATTTCTCATCTGGTGGTCTCTTTCTGGGTAGAAGTGTCAGTGAGAGTCTCGGCGTATCATGGCAAGATGATATACTCAAAGTAAAACTTCCTCCTTCGGTAACACGGTTTCCGGTCTCCGGGCCAACCTGAAGGACCGTTTCCGGACCACGGCGCGTGGGATGCCGGTTGTGCTGGACTACTGGGGAGTTTCCAGATTGTAAATATTAGGGCCACCCTCTGTCCCCTCTCGCCTCATCCTTCCTCATCCTAATCCTAAGAATAACAGGAGTGAATCAAATTACACTTGAATGTGAAAATTAGCTTTAAAGTCTATATTGTACAATAATGTTATGAAACAGAAGGGATAAATGAATATAATTAATTTGTTACTGGTGTTTAAACATCTAGCTCTACAACTTCAGGTATTTCAGTTAATTGCGATGTACATGTCAAATGAGTGAACTTAAATCAATAAATAAGTAAATACATAAATAGATAAATCAATCAATCAATAAATGTATTCTCATGCATCGACATTCTGCAAAATTACAGTGTGATATGTTAAATAGTTTCTGAAATAAAGGGTAGTTAATTAGCAAACGGTGTCCTTAGATAAATATATGGATTTAAGTTAATTGATGGAAATAAATCATTTCTTCACACTAGCCATATATAGGCTAAGCTTTTCGATAGAGTAATTCAATGAAATGGTCATTATTTGAAACACTGATCTCCTGGTTCTCGTCCAGTCTCTCTTACCCGTTGAGCTACCATGGCCAACGTGCCGTCCTGATAGTTGACATATATATTTCCCGGTAAACCACTAGGGTCTCTCGCATTCCAGATACGCCGTTTGTGGCGACTGTAAGTACCCGAGTCCCAGGATTCATCGTTAAACTATTATTATTTAAGTTAATTGATGGAAATTATTCATTTCTTCACATTAGCAGTATACAGCCTAAGGTGCTGGATAGATAGAGTCAAACTGAAAAATTCAATGCCATGGCCGGGATTTGAACCACGGATCTATTGATTTCTGTCCAGTCGCTCTTACCCATTGAGCCAACATACCGTTCTGACATTAGTTGACTCATATATATTTTCCCGGTAAACTACTAGGGGCTCTCATACACCGTTTTTGGCGACTTACTATTGTAAGTACTTGACTCCCAGGCTTCCTAATGATTTAATGGGAAAATATATGAATGAACTGGAGAATCTAATATCAGGACGGCACGTTGGCCATGGTAGCTCAATGGGTAAGAGCGACTGGACGGAAACCAGGAGATTCGTATTTCAAATACCGGCTATGTCATTGAATTTTTCAGTTTGAATCTATCTATCCAAATACATGGATGTTAATTATCTTTGTGACGTGTGAAATAACCATCCACAATAGTGTTATTGTGATGTTGGTAGCTATGTACTTGTTCCGACCGCTCTACGTGACGCCACATTGAAGCATATGGGCGCTTCCCCCTTAGTACGAAACAACGTTCCAAAACGTGAGGACGCGTCCCAAACACCAGTCTTTCCCATATGAGTGAGTGAGTGAGTGAGTGTAGGGTTTTATATGATGTCCGCGGCATAATGCCTATGTCAGTAGCTGTACTATACCACTTTAAAGGTGATATTCAAAGAGAATCAGTATCTACTTTATTGCTTACCGTAAGCCAGGTAAAGAGGCAAATAATGCCGAAGACATAGACATGAAACATTTATTACCTTCTTTGCAGTTTATGAAACAGTGTACATATGTCGGAGTGAAACAGTATCATAAGCCTTGAATAACTTTTATTCAAATTCTATAAACATGTGCGCTAAGTGTATAAATGTACAAAGTCCCCAACAGCCCTCTTATAAAATGGTATGCTGCATTTTCTATTTTCTTAAGTTGTAATCAGGGCCCATCAACTAATACTGAGACTGATATTTTTTCACAGTTGTTTATTACTGCAATTCAATGTTTACATGATCTTTCTCAAAGAACTCTCCTCCTACTTCAATTCACTTTTTATAGCGTCTCTGCCAGTCCTTGAGCACGTGCTGCAGACCATTCTTTGTCAGGACCATGAGAATCGCCTCACTTTTCCTGAGCACTGCTTCAGAGTTCACAAATCGAATAACCTAAGCTTTGCCTTTAGTGACGGAAATAAAAATATTCATCGGGTGCAAGATTGGGGCTATAAGGGGATGTGGTGCACAGGCAATGTTGAATTGAGCCAGAAACTGAATGGCTTGATTTGCGACGTGAGGCCATGCATTGTCAAATGAAGTCGCCACCCAGTCCGAGAAAGCTCTGGTCGTTTCTTTGCAATGTGCTTTCTCAGTGTAGCCAATACTGACGTGTAGTATGCTGCTGTAACAGTAGTGTGAGGGGGGAACTCTATGCTGGTAAATCATTCCATTACAGTCAAAAAATGTGATCACCATCACTTTCCCTGCAGATGGAACAACTTTTGCCTTTTTTGGTGTTGGAGAACCTGACGACTTCCACACTGTGCTGGCTTGTTTTCCTTCAGAATCATAATGATGCAGCCATGACTCATCACCGGTGATAATCGATTTAATAAGTGCATCCCCTATATCAGCATCCTCTCGCGTCACCTTAACTGTCTGGTATGCGAAATGCACGTAGGGTCTATAAAATAGAGCATTACTACCAACTTACCAAAACGAGAGTGCTGCCGCCTACCGACATTATACATAAAATCCCTCTCTTTTCAAATATTGATGTTACAGATACAAAACTATCATGGAAGCTACAGGAAAAAATCAGTCTCTCTTTGTTTATCAGCCCTCGTAATTGCATAAAGAGGGGAAACTGTCACATTAGAATTCAGACAACCGATGTTATATTAACTGAAGTGATGGTTTTTCTTCATTCCAATTTGTTCTCGAATTTCAATAAGTGTGGTGTATGAGGATAAAGTTATTTTCCAGAGCATTCCATAATGGCGGTTAGCTCTAAGCTCTGTGACACCCGGGTCTATTTATCTCAGTATCTGACTGGTGCGTGTCATGACTTAGAGGAGTTATTCACCCCACTAGGATTCATGCTCCTAAGCCTGGGGACCTCTTTAAAAATTTGGATACTGACCTAATGGAAACAACCCCCCCCCCCCCGAGGGAGAGAAAACATTACTCTTCTTTGGCCAATGGTGCTGTGGTTCTATGTCGAGGTAGATTAGGATTACTTCGGAGGAGATTAGGCACTCAAACCGTGGTTTATTGTAACTAAGCCCCAAGTGGGGCACCCCCGGGAACAAGAATGAGGCAAGAGGGTAGCCGATTTTAAGGAGCAACGAAATGCACAGGTTAGGGTCCCCATGCATGTGCTCCATTCCATTGGTGATTACTTTCAGTAGTGTACAATCCTGTAACTTTTCAGTAAATGGTGCAAAGGAGCAAAATTGCAAATTTCAGCAAACAAGTTAGCGGATGCCCTACTCAAAGGAGAATTTAAGCGAGATCCAACTATAAAAACAGAAAACAAAAGTATAAAGAGAGCGAAAGTAATAAGGTATTTTGGCATACAGCTCGATGAAAAAGGACATTTTGATTACCATATAAGGAAGATTCAGGAGAAGACAAGAAAGGTGATAATGAAGTTATCAACGCCAGCCACCAGGACGTTTAAACTCCCACCAACAGCGGTTAAGATATACCATATGAGCCTCATAGTAGGAATAACAGCGTATGGGTCAGGAATATGGGCACAAAGAATGCGTCTGAAGAAAAATTTCAAAAGGATAAGAGAAGTACAACGACAAGGACCCATTAAGAGCATTGGTGCAACGACAACCACACCTACAATAGCCTTACTGGTAGCGATGGTGATATGGCCCTTGGATCTGATAATCAGACAACGAGGAGCAAGATTCTGGCTGAAGGAATAATAGGGAGTCCATGCACGACAAGATCAGAAATAACACAGAAGCTTATGGATGAATGGCAACAGGAGTGGGATGGGCCACCAGAAGGAAGAGGAAAGCATGAATTATATCCTAATATCAGAGAAAGCTTAAAATTAAAAGAGATACAACCCATAAGAGGAGGAATACACTATTTTACTGGACATGGACCGTATAAAACCTATTTTAAAAAGATTGGGAATCAGGATGATGATATCTGCAACATTTGTGAAAGAACAGATTTGCCTGAACGCGACATGTTTGAATGTGCAAAATACTAGGAGGACTTAAAACAACAAAGGACGTCACTACAAGGAAAGCAAATATGGAACATCATCAGGAATGTACAAGACTACAAAATACTGCAAGAAATGGCAGATATAATATCAGCGAATGCAATGGAAGAATACAATCAACAACGACAAGAGAGGGAAATAAGGAGAGAGCGACAGCAAACAGGATCAATTATAATGGGAACAACACCAAGAAGGTCGGAAAGATTAAGACAAAGACAACCCAGACAAGAAGAAGACGCAGAGGATCAACAAGAAGTGAGGGATCAATTGGAACAACAGTTAACACCGGACAGGATAAGTTGAAGAAGGCAGTATTGGACATCAATGTGGAGAATGGGTACCGGTTCCAAGACCTGAACGGAGGAAGATATAGAGGAGGTCGACTAATGTGGACTTCAGACATGGACTGAAGACCAATCCCTCGTCAGAGAAAGTGGCTACACTATAATTCCAGTCCAGTGGATTTGGACATCGGATCATGCTAACAATCGAGAGTCGGATAGAATATTAGGCTTAGAGTAGTAGTAGGAATTATATTGTAACATGTATTGTGATAGAAAATTTGTAAAGCTACTGGTTTCCAGTAGCTGTAGGTTAGAGTAGGCATAGGATAGGTTTGGATATATCTGCACAGATTATGTAATCTAAATGAAATAGATAAAGAAGGTTAGCAAATAAACAAAATGTGCGGAAACTTGTCCTCTGGTATAGCCTCTAGATACCAGGGCAGAAGATCAACAGATTTTTATTTTGTTTAGTAGTAGAAGGTCTTCCATGAATAAACCGTTTTACTATTTGCCACTTGGTAACACTCCTGGCAGGCCAGCACAATGGTCATCCCACCTGCCGAGATCCGGAAATGGCCTACAGGTCAACCTGGAGGAAGAAAACCTCCTAGTAATGAAGGAAGTATTTACCAGGACCATATCATCTTGCCATGCAGCGCTCAGACACCCGCAGACACTTCAACCCTGAAAGAGACCACCAAATGAGAGATGATATGAAATGATAATGATAATGGAGATGAAGTGGAGAGACAGGAAATTCGGCGATGTTATTAACCTACCCAGCATTCGCCTGCGGACCTGGGGAAACAATAGAAAAAAGCCATGGGTCAGGTAGGGTGCCAACGGGAATAGAACACGGACCTTCCGAATACGGGCCGCAAATTAAACCACCAGAGCCCCACCTCCCTCGCCCTCGGTTTTCTAGGTATAACACTATTTCTATCCCCCAAAACAAAATGATTACGTTCCAGGAAAGAAGCTGTTTGCTGTTCAAAGTGCAACCACCGAACGTTGGACCAGAACACTAAGGAACAGAAACATTCTTGAAATCATATAGTCTACACAAAAGTAAGCCTACAGCATGGAAAATCCACAAAAACCCCAGATCAGGGTAGTTGCGCTAACGGAAACAGAACTCTGCACATTTCGAATGGGTGCCCTGGTCGCTAAAGCCTGAGCCATCCTCTTTTGTTTCTAGAATCGATATGAGGACGTTTCAGTGATTTGAATTTAGTGCAGAAGTAAATAGTTGCACCTGAACAATTAGACCACAGCAAGCTGCAACCCACATTAGTGTTATTCTGCTACACTAGTGGTTAACGTGCGCTTTTGCCTTTGATCATCAGAAGCCTCTCAGTTGACACACGCCCCATGCATTGTATGTTCTAGGAATTCGCTGTTTCAAATTACACTAATGTGCGTGTTACTTCAGCGAATGAAATACAAGAAGTTACAAAGGACACATAGTTTTGTACTCCACGTGGAGTCAGACATAGCGTCCCAACCTCTCCCCTGTTTTCTCGTAAAATATTATTTATTTTTCACGTGACAATGTTGCTTTTTGCGACCTCGTAAAAAATATTCTTACAGATTTTTAGTGTTCTATCTACTGAATAATCGAGCAGGATGGGAGATCCGTGTTCGATTCACGTGGCCTATCTGCATCACTCAAGTATCTTTTCAGAAGGTTTCCTGGGTCACCAGGCGGATGATGGGTAGGTTAATTAGGTGTATCCCTCGAATTAACTGATCCTCCAATGCATCTCCATTTCCATTTCGTATAATCCATCGTCGGCTGCTGTTTCAGGGTAGAAGTGTCGGAGGGTTGTCTCGGCGCTGCATGGCAGGATGATATGGTAAACACTTCCTCCTGTGATAGGACGGTTTCCGGTCTCCGGGTCGACGTGGTAAGCCGTTTCCAGACTTTCCCACAGCAGGAGGGATTCGGGTTTTTTTGGCCCCGGGGGAGTCTTCAACTGGTAAAATAGTAAGTATGCTGCCCTCTAAACTGTCGTGACTCCTTGGGATTGGACACGCTCTGTCTTCTCTCACCTCTTCCTTCCTCCCGAGGATACCCTACTTGGGGCTTAGATACAATAAACTACAGGTTTCAGTGCCGAATCCATTCCGTAGTAATCCTAATCTCTCTGGACATCAAAGAACACCACCATTGGCCCTAGAAAGTCCAATTTTCTCTCTCTCATGGGGTATTTATAAGAGACCAGTATCCAAATTTATAAAGAGGTAACCCGAAACCAGTTTAGTGAGGCCATTTCGGGTTCGCAGTCGGGTTGCGCTGGCCTTCCGGGGAGGTTCCAACTTGTAATCTGTCGTGGCTCCTTGGGATGGCAAACCTTTCTCTCCTCTCGCTTCATCCTTCCTACTGGAGATGCCCCACCTGGGGCATCTTATAGAAACCATCGAAAAATAAAATTTAAGAACAAAATTTGTTAGAAAATTCTTTAGTAGGTAGTCTTTTTACCTTGGGTTACTGTTGCATTCCTCAATATCCTAAGTCTGATTCTTTCTTGACTTTGACACCTTCATTTTAAGTAACAAACAAGAACAGTGCAGGGTTAGGTAATAGACAAATGTTTATTAGTGAAATGTTGTTCAATAATTTGCATTGTTTGTAGAGGTGTGTGAATTATTACATTGTTTATATCGAGTCAGCTGTTGTAACGCTACCGTGTTAACATTACAGAACACGTAGTACAATAATCACGTGACACGCCTAAGCTAGTGATTTCCTCCACATTTGCATACCGCTTAGAGTGAGATGTCGTGTCCCTGGAGGTGGGAGTCCGCTTCTACATCGATCCCTCGCGAGTTGTCTTGTAGATGAAACATACACCACAGAGACCATGGTTACTTTGTACGAAACCGTAGTTTTGTGGTTACCTGCCGCAACAAATTATTTCTTGACATTTAAGTTATTTCTTGCTTTCTCTAATGCTTAAGTTAAGGTAAGGAGAGGAAATACTGCATTCCACCGAACACTGTAAACCAAAATTTCTTCTGAAATATCCGTTTGGAAGTCCTGAGATAAATGGATTTTTTTAAAAGAAAAATGTTTCTGTGAAGAGCATGACTCAAACAGAAAACATTAAAAGTCCCCCAATTTCAGAGCGAGCAGAATCGCTCAGGTGGGTTTCATCTGTGGTACGGATTCAGGGTGTCCGTGTTCGATTGCCATAGCCAGTCTAACTGACCCAGGGGTAAAATAAGACCTGAAGCTTTCCTGGCGACAAATACGCTCACTTTCTTCACGGGCAGCCAGCCAGGTGAATAGATGATTAGATATCAACGCAACCTGAGAAGTCTGTGCTGACAGAGCATTGTTTTGATAACGACCATAGAGCCAACTTTCGGGAGACGACCATCATGGCAAGATGTAACAGTTACTGGGAGCGGAGAATTAAGGAGGCTTTGGCGATTTCCTCTGAAAGGAGCACGCTTAATCGCGATACTGAATTTCAGTTCAGCTCCTTTTGGAAACTGGCCTTAAAATGGAAATCCTTCGAATTAAGAAGCAAAGATGAATACAGCTTGATAATCAAGTTAATTAGTTACGTTTCTTTGACACAATTTTCTATACTCACGCCATCTGCTGACCTGGCATTTAATTTACTGAAAACCGTCTTTTGTACAGTAATGCGAATTTTGATAGTGTTTTCTCTTTGTTTACAGTTGTGTTATATCCAATATTTCATTTGTGGTTATAACATTTTATAAATTTTCTGATGATGGGAGAGCTGCACACTCCCGAAACGTTGATGCCTAATCATCTTTTCACCTGGCTGGCTGCCCGAGAAGAAAGTGAGTGACCCAGGGGTATTTTCGGGGGTTTCCCGGTTCGCCAGGCGAATACTGGCGAGTTCGAAACTCGGTCAGGGTAAGTTACACAAATAAGGTTTTTCCGGGGTTTTCCCTCATCCTGAAAGATGAATGTCGGGTAACTCTAAGCTCTATGGACCCTGGGCTCATTTGATCATAATTTCACCCATTCCATTCCCCGTCCGAAGTGACTTAACGTTGGAGGACGTAAATTACAAAAAAAAATTATTTATTTGTATTAGGAAAATTATTTGAGCTAAAAATATTGGGTTTTTACGGTTATTTTAAATAAATTATTCTCTCCTTCGTGGATCAATTTTTGCAAAATCTGGAATTTTGTCTTAGTGCGAATGGTATTTATTAGCGATTGATTAGTTTGGCGCTCGTCACACACCACTTAGAAGAAATGCAATATGACAACACCGCAGGACTCCGATTGGTTGCTCACCTAGTAGCGCTCAAGGACAAACACCTTCCCATTTGGAACAGATAATATTCAATTTGTTAACTATTAAACAGGTGTAAATAGAAAGAGTAATTGGCGTGTGGACTAATTAAAACTTTTATGTGTTGAAACTTTTAGTTCTATTACACACTGTTTACAAATAAATTTAGTTAAATCGCCATTCGATTTTATATAATAGTTTTCATTTTCGTTGATTTCTGTTTAGACTCAATCCTTTGTGGCTGCACTCTAGAGCTTTTTCCATGAGCACACTTAGGTTCTGGAAATAGAATTTTCATTAGTCTTTAGTTACAGATCCCATGCTGGTAGTGCATAAATAACTGAGATCCTGGGAGATCTGCCTTTGTTTGTTTTAATCACTGGGCAACCGTCCCAATATCAGAGGTACACATAACAACTGGATTACGTGAATTCGTTGACATAATTTGGGAATAGGAGTCGTAGTCAGCACACGCTATCTCCTAGTGCGTTCAAGCGAGGTTCTACATATATGTTTACGCTATACCAACATTACCTAAAAATACTTGCAAAAATACAACGAAAGCTCTAAGAATTATCCGAAATGTGCCTGGTGTTGGATTAGTAGGTATTTGGACTACTTAAAAATAACGAATTAAAAATAATACTGGGATTACACTTTCATGACTTCCTCTACTCACTCTTTTACAAATATTCTTGTCTGTAATACATGTTTTTTCAGATAAACATTTGTGGAGCATGTCTTACTGAATATTTTGCTTGTAGCTACAATGGAAATAGGGTAATACAATAGGCATAAGCGATATTAGTATATTTCTAAAGAGCTGGTTGCAATACTGGTTGCAGTCGTCCTGCATGGTATAGGGGTGATATGCTGATCTTTGGAGACCAAGATCGCAGGTTCATCCCCATTGGAGAGCGACGCAGGGGCCTTTGAGCAAAGATAAGCATCTTTCACGATCAACATAGAATGGAACGCTGAGAATTACAGTATTTAAAAAGCGAATGTAAATAATAAAGTTCCAAACAATTTTATGTCTTTGAAATGCCGTTTTCTTTGCATGGGTAAGAGAAAGGGAGATGGAGAAAGAGAGAGGTGTAATGCCTTCCCATTTGAAAAAACTCATTACTTATTTTTAATTGAAGCTTACCACAGGAATAACCCAAATATAGCTAACACAACACAAATCAAAATGCAAGTTGTGTGTGTTCACAAAATCTACATCTGTTATGCATTTAGGTTCATTTCTTGTCTTACAATTTAAATTTTTTGCAAAAACGTGTTAAACATATGAGGGCTGATAAATAAAGAATGATCACATTTTTTTTCTTTTTTTTTGACAACGTACCTTTACTCATCCTCATAATTTTGATCGGCCTTCTCCAAATTGTCCCCCCTGAATGCGATGCACTTGTCCTAGCATGTCTGCACGTCTTCAAAGACATGCTGGAAACCATTTTTGAGAGATCCTTCAAAATCGCCTCCGTAGCCTTCACCACTGCTTCTGATGATGGATAATGCCTCCCACAAAGGCGTTTCTGCAAGTTAGGGAACAGAAAAGGGTCACATGGGACTAAATCCGGACTATAGGGAGGGTGAGGGCTGCACTTCGCGTTGATTTGTGCAAGATATTCAGCAACAACATTGGCAATATGCGGCCGCGCATCATCGTGGTGCAACAACCAGCCTGCTTCACGGAAATATGGTCTTTTGCGCCTCATATGGACTTGTAATGTTTGCAGGACATCCGTGTAGTATTGTCCAGTTACTGATGTGTGTGCAGCTACAACATGCTGATAAACCATTCCATGAATATAAAAGAATGAAATGACCATAACATAGCCAGCAGAAGCAACTACTTTTGGTTATTTTGGGGGTTGGTGATGGAGATTTCCACACTGAGCTTTGCTGTTTGCTCTCAGGATCAAAATGATGTAGCCAAGCTTCAACAGCAGTGATTACGTTTGAAAGAGACTCCGGATCTTCCCCTAACATCAACTTTACCTTCATGTTACCTCCATTGCAGCGGTAGGCGACACTCAACATGTCTGAACTTACCTGGTTCTCACAGGCGGGAACCAGGAGTACCAACAATGAAACTACTACGGCGTGTTTGTTTCACATTAAGCTAACGGGATATAATAAGATTGAATTTTAGTGGGAAAAATTATGATCATTCTTTATTGTACAGCCCTCGTATTTTATTTTAATTAAAGTCGCTAGAGCCGCTTTTGTGAAAATATAAGTGTACGTTAAAGGTAGTTTGGGGTGGCGGGTTTTGCTTGAAAACTTCTGTGCCCCATCCTTAGGAGATACCAAACTTGAAATTCTAAGAATGTTTTAACCGACTTTACGCTTTTTAATTACTATTCACAGACATACATGTGTCCAAGCTCTTTTCTAAAATGCTATACTTGGTTTTAGGAACCTAGAAATGAAATTTCGATATTAACTGTTTAGTTGAAATAAAATCCTTTGTCTTAATTACAAGGAGGCGGTAGGGTAAGTAAAATAATGTGTTGTAACTTATTAACGCTTTGTATTTGTTGTTATTGAACCACTGTTTACTTTATTTTCCACAGTCACTTCTCTTTTCCTCGCAATGTAGCGGCGCAATTAAACACATGCAAATGAACTTTAGGCTTCATTCACACAGATTCAAACACAGGTCTTCTTTAATCACTTACTTTACAATACTCACTGTACGTCACAAATTTACATAACGTGATACAAAGAAAACACTCACTCGCGAGCACAGCTTCATAAACATTCCAGCGAGAGATTTTCGAAAGCTTAGACAGAGGGCAGAAACTTAAAAATATCTCATACATCTCTGGATAGAACTTACGAAATTTACATCGGGTGCAGAGCGGTCCCTTTCTCCTTTAATCTTCAAGCGGGCATCCGTCAGAGCTCAAGAATACCGCATTATAAATGATAACGGAGGGACATAGCTACTGTATGTAAATTTACCATTGGAAGAAAAATTTGCGTGAGTGTATCACGGTAGATTTATTATTGAAATTACAATTGCTGCTTTAATCAGAAGAGTAATTATTCGGAATTATTAAGGCTTTCAAAAATATTTGGTGGTCACTAACATAATATATCTGAAAATATTGGAAAATTCATGTTTTATACGAGGGCTGTTCAATAAAGAATGATCACAATTTGTTTTTGACAACGTGCCTTCACTCATCCTCATAATGTTGATGGTCCTTCTCAAACTAGTCTTCCCTGAATGCGATGCACTTGTCCCAGCGTTTCTGCCAGTCTTCAAAGACATGCTGGAAACTATTTTTTGAAATATCCTTCAAAATCGGCTCCGTAGCCTTCACCATTGCTTCTGATGTTGGATAATGCCTCCCACGAAAGCGTTTCTTCATGGTAGGGAATAGAAAAAGGTCACGTGGGGATAAATCCGGACTATAGGGAGGGTGAGGGATGAACTTCACGTTGATTTTTGCAGGATATTCAGCAACAACATTGGCAATATGTGGCCGCGCATTATCGTAGTGTAGTACCCAGCCTGCTTCATGGAAATGTGGTCTTTTGCGCTTGTTATGGACTTGCAATGTTTTCAGGACATCCCTGTAGTATTGTCCAGTTACTGATGTGTGTGCAGGTACAACATGCTGATAAACCACTCCATGAATATCAAAGAATGAGATGACCATAACTTTCCCAGCAGAAGCAACCACTTTTGCTTTTTGGGGGTTGGTGATGAAGGAGCTTTACTGTTTGGTCTCAGGATCAAAATGATGTAGCCAAGTTTCAGCAGCAGTGATTACGTTTGAAGGAAACTCCGGATCTTCCTCTAACATCAACTTTAACTGCATGTTGCCTCCATTGCAGCGGTAGGTGATACTGCATATGTCTGAACTTGCGTGGTTCTCACAGGCGGGAACAATAAGTAACAACAATGAAACTACTACTGCGTATTTGTTTCATATTAAGCTAACAGTATAAAATAAGATTGAATTTCAGTGCGAAAGATTATGTCCGTAAAAAATTATGATCATTCTTTATTGAACAGCCCTCGTAATATACGTTGTTGAAATCTGCCAGTTATTACACAAAATAATAATATAATAAATAATAAACAAGGCCGTGCAGTGGCTCAGTGGTTAGACCGCTTGGCTCTTACCAAGGCGGCCCGGGTTCGATCCCAGGCGACCGGAAAGCGAGATTTGTGGTGGAAAACACGGCGCTGGGGCGGGTTTTCTCCGGGACCTCCGGTTTCCCCCAACATCTCATCCCTCCGATGCTCCATCTTCACTTCATGTGCCATCAGTGTCACCGCCTGCGGTGCCGTATATAGTAAAAGCGGGCGTTAAACACTGCACATTTTTTATTAAACAAGAAGATGCACCCTAGTGAGCAAAAGGTTCACAGTCTTTCACTTTTGGTTTTTGCAGTCTGTTGACACATTTCAGGATATGATAACTTTTGCAGTGGTTCCCACATTCTTCACATAAACAGCTTTCACATGGCTCTTTTTTGTAGCTTACTTCCTCCAATGTTAAGTCTTACCGGACGTTGAATGAAATTGGTGAAATGATGCTCAAATGTGTCCGGGGTCCATTGAGCTTAGAGGTACCCAACATTCGTCTTTAAGGATAAGGGAAACCCTGGAAAAACCTTATCCAGATGACTCAACCTGACCGAGATTCAAACTCAGAACTTCTCGAACGTGAGGCGGACACGCTGCCATCCACGCTATCAAGGCGTGCTTCACATGACTCGTTGAACTGTTTGCTTTTATATAATGACGGAAGCTACAGGTCGCTAGTGCTATGATGATGTGTCTCTGAGATTGATATTCCTTGTTCCAGGAACTTTCCATCATTGCACTAGAGGCGTAGAAGTCCCTATGGATCTCCCTCGTCTACATTCCTCCCTCTTCTAACACTTCTACAAATGGGCGGTAGTTGGCAGCAGATATGCCAGGCGCATGTCCCTTAAGAAGAAGGTCTCTCTGGCAAGCTCGGGATTTGGTGTTTTTTATCTACACCAGCCCCTTCTTTAGATACGTGGCTTTTACTTTCTGCAGTCTTTTAAGGTCACCTTTCTTCAACTTCTCACATATTATTTTAATAAAATACAATGCTACCGGCGTTTTCTTTTGTCCGAAAAGGATCATTGTTGTGTCGGGAGCTAATAATTGTACGTTCTTTATATCATAAATGGATTTGATAGCATGTCCTGTATGTGTGTCCTGAACGATGAAATTGTCGGTTGCAATGTGACTTCCAGGTATCTGAAGCTATGTACCATTGCCAATTAAGTTCCATAGAGCCTTAGACCATCACTTAGGTTTAGTCTCTTTCCTATATGAAGTACCATCTGCACGGTCTTTGCTTAGTGACAAATTTACTGACGTCCGCCCACTCCTACAATTTTTCAAGTGCTACTTGCCTGGTGAGCCTGGCACCATATCGTCCGCATACATGACATTTGTTTGTGGCAGGTCTGTTACTATTGCAACTAATGTCAGCAGTGACTATGGTGAATAACAGAGGGCTGATAGGGTCCCCCTGTAGTATCCCATTTTTCTGTCTTATATTACTATGCTGAGGAGGTCACTACGTTTTCAATTTGGACTAGCTTGTATAACAATATGCTTGCATTCTCTCCCATGATGTGGGGATTCTTGATGTTCGCGGGTTCAAATTTTTGCATTAATATCTGTCTATTTATCTTGTCAAAAGCCTTCTTATAATCTATGAATACTGCATTGTATTTTCCTTTCTGTCCTCTTTTGGCGCTTTCGATGTACATCAACAGATTTTCTACCGCTTGGGGAGTGCTTCTTGCATGTCGAAAGCCAAATTGGTACTACGGGATTTGGCGTATTTGTCAGGTTTCAAAATTCTAGCTTAAGTTGTAGTTGAATATTAATTTCTATTAGATTAATTTATTGTTCTAATAAAAATGCTTTCGGTAACTTAAAAACCAACATATAAGAATTGAAGATTTATAGTAAAATATTTCACAGAGTATCCATCTTTAAGTCAAATGTGTAGTATTTAACGCCCCCCTTTACTACATAGCGCACCATAAGCGGTGACACTGATGGCACATGAGATGAAGATGGAGCATCGGTGGAATCAGATGGTGGGGGAAACCGGAGGTCCCGGAGATAACCCACCCAATCGCCGTGTTGTCCACCACAAATCTCACTTTACGGTTGCCTGGGATCGAACCCGGGCCGCCTTGGTGAGAGCCAAGCGATCTAACCACTGAGCCACGGCGCGGCCACTTTAAGCCACAAGTGTTATAGCAAAATAGCTTTCCAAACTCTCAAAATTCTTTGATTTTTAAAAGGTTAATAATTTATTTGGGCGCGCCATGGCTGAGTTGAGTCCAGAGGGTCTACTCCCATTAGCCTTGAACCCGCAGGAACAAGACCCGGGCCTCTTTCAACCAGGGAGTTATCCGAGCTGTCCCTTAAAGGGCGCCCGGCATCCTCCGTGGGGCTTTCCATTAGGGCAAGACCTAGTTTCCTAACAAGCCCCCCCATCTGGTCCTAAGGACACAAGACGGGATGGAAGTGGATACGCCACTTACGCGCGTCAACACTCAAGGTGAAGACTACCGATATGACCTCGGTGGGGCCGCCTGGTGATCTAGCACACCTTCTACTAGCTAAGCAGGCTAGTACCCGGTAACTTAATGGCTTCCATAAACCCCGTCCGAAGACGTACCCAATCTCCCACGGGTATCGGGAACACACTGCCCCCTCGAGACCATCCCAATCCGAACAACTCCCGAAGGAGGGGCTCGGCTGTTCAGCCCGAGGTTCCTCTAGTAACGTCAGAGGTACTACGAGTGCTAAGGGTCCGCAGTGCCCGCACTTTGGCAATTGAAAGGGACGGATCCCTTCCCCTACGGGAGCCATGGCTGAGTGGTTAGACTGCTTGGCTCTCACCTAGGCGGCCCAGATTCGATCCCAGGTCACCGCAAAGTGGGATTTGTTGTGAATAACATGGCGCTGGGGTGATTTTCCTCCAAGTCCTCTGGTTTCCCCCACCATCATTCCACAAATTGCTCTATGATTCACCTCTTCATCATCCCAGGTGTTGGGCTGACCCCTCAACCCTGGTATGTCAGGACAAATGCTTCGGTTCCCTCGCTCTGAGGGACCATGTGCGACTCCAAGCACCAGTATTGGCGAGGAAGGAGGACAGGAAAATAACTTATTTTAAAACTTGGAGCATTATTTAGAATAGGCGTTATGGTCATTTGGTTTAATGTGCCTTTGGGAGAAGGCAGAAATATTGTGAAACAGATCCACAAAAACTGCGTGGTGTATGAAAATATACTGAGAAATGTTGGCCTGTATTTACCACATTTTTCTAAATTTTAGAGCTCATCATATATATCACGAAGCCCATCAACTATTTTTGTGTCACATACGTTCAAAAAGTTTAAATAAAACAGATAGCGGTTCTCTGAAATTAATTTATTTTTGTGTTTTGTATGATTAAGTAGAACGCAGCTCTCGGAAATTTTTATTCCTATATAGTGTCACGAAATATGAAGTACAAATACCACGAATTTAATTTGGTTCATTTAACGTATACAAGGGTCCGCAGAGTGACACGTATCCTCATTTCAATTCTTTTCACGAGAAAAGTGCATCAACGCACATCAACTGTCCGTGTAAGGACAGATTTAAAAGCAGAATATACTGCCGGCATTTTAAAAGGCATTATGCGATGTTTGATTTTTAAAATAAATATAATTTTCCGAACTATTAAATCTATTGGACCATTTAATTGTTTTAATTATTTAACTTCTTGATTTATTTCATGGTTATATGACCAAACATGATCTGCTACGGCCAATTTATCAGTCTGGTTATACTTAGTGTTACGAATATATTCTTTCGTTATGGATTCTAAATTACGTTTTGTCTTTCCAATATAAACTTTATAACAATCGAAACAATTAAATTGATACATACCAGTTATTTTATTATTAGGAATTTTATCTTGTTACAGAAATGTAATAATATTTTAATACTATCAATGCAACAGGCATAAAAGTTTCGGCACAAATAATAAAACAGTCGGTGGATAAAGTTCCATGGTAATAATGAGCCTCGCTAAGCAGCTAATGATAGCGCGGCTATTGTAAACAAGCACCGGCGGGCAGCGATAACTGAGGTAAAGGACTTGCCGGCATAGATTAAGTTACGCTTCTAGAATGTGATATTCTTCCGGAAATTTCTATACTGATAGAGATAGTTCGGGGTCTGGCTTATTGCAGAGCAATCTAGAGTTACGAATTAGGTATTTAAGGACGTGACAGTTGCAAACAAAAGTGAGTAGCAGAGTTGGTTGCGTAACAAGAGTGTTGTTGTAAAGAGAGCTGAACTGGGCGCAGTTACCATCGACATTGGAAGATTGTGTTGCTGTGTGATGTAATGTTGTTACGTGAGAATTGAACAGTATATTTCGACGAAAATAAAGGAGATTTTTAATTTCTGCAACTCGGCCTTTTAATTCTACGAACCCACAAAGTCATAATACTATATTTATTTTGAGGAACTAAAGTTGTACCAAGCTCTCCAAAAATGTTTTGAAAATGTTTATTAACCTAAAGATGGTAAGTAAATTTTGTAAAATTATAACGGCCTTAATTTACTTACCCCTTGGGTTAACAAACATTTTCAAAATTTTTTAAACATCTAGCGATTGTAACGATGACGTCAGCTTTGTTGTTTCCTACTGAGGATGTGGAAGAATTTCCATGAAATCGTGAACCCGAACAATTTATAAGAAAAGTGTCATCATTTCTTATAAGTGAACTTTTAAGTTACAAATTATTATATCTGTATATAAGTGAACATATACTTAATAAAACGTGATTTATTCTTTGATGGTTAATATGACCACCATTATGAAAATTTGGAATCAAATTTATTGAGACACTTCAAGCTCAAATAAGAAGCGCGAAATCTTATCCACGTGGCTATTATTTGAAGATTTCTCGTTCAATTTTAGATACAAAGGAAGTTTATTATTTCCCTTCCCTGTCATGTATTTGCATCAAATAAAGGAAGTATCACAGAGATGCATAGACAACAATGGAAGTACATGTCTGAGACACACTGAATGCACAAAAGGAGTGTCTTTTCGAAATATTCTGTGTTTATGTAATCTAAAACGATAATGACATTAAACCTCAAAAGTGTCATTTAATTTAAAAGCCCGAAGTCCAAGAATGCAACTCAAACTTTACAAAACCTAAAATACTGCTATCCAAATTTTCGCAAACTTTTTTACTTATTAGAAATGGCTCCAACGATATTGATTAAAGCACCATAAACTTCCAATATTTTCATGATAGCTAAAGCGTATATCTTGAAGAGGCCATGACGTCCCCTTCATTTGTAACGGGTAAATCTTAAGGCACAAAGTCTTAACCCCATATAAATTTAGATATTGTTAAAGCTTACTAAAAATGCCAATAAATGTTTGCGGAGTAAACCATCTATGGTATATTATCTTTATTCTAAGCTTCTATTCTTATTCTTATTCTTTAGCCTCCCTAGTTGTACATACAACTGTCGTTAGGGAATTCCTGTTCCTCTATCCTTTTTAAGATCGGGCCTGAGAAACCGAAGTCTTGGATGTGATAGGCAACCAGGATAGCTGATCTGCCCAATGTCTGGCGTGAAGGTGAAGGAAGTTAATGTCAGAGGTTCTCTTCTCATTAGTCCTGGACCCCTAGGACCAAAGACCCGGGGCTCCTTCGACCAGGGAGTTACCGAGCTGTCCCAAAAGGGCGCCCGGCGCCTCTGTGGGGCTTTCCATAGGGCACAACCTAGAGAATAACAAGCCCCTCACCTGGTCCTATGGACTCAAGCCGGGATGGAAGTGGATACGCCACTTACGCGCGCCGACTCCAAAATGGGAAGGCTACCGATATGACCTCGGTGGGGCCATATGGTGATCTAGCACATCTTCTACTAGCTATGCTGGCTAGTACGCGGGAATACTAATGGCTTCCCTCAATCCCGTCCGGAGACGTACCCGATCTCCCACGGGTATCGGGAACCACTTCCCCTTCAAGACCAACCCAATCCGAACAACTCCCAATCAGGGAGGGGCTCGAATGTTCGGCCCGAGGTTCTTCTAGTAACGTCAGAGGTACCACGAGTGCTAAGGGTCCTCAGCGCCCGCACTACGGCAGCTGAAGGGGACGGATCCCCTCCCCTACGGGGGGTGAAGGAAGTGGATGATATGTATGATAGGAAAGATGAAGACGGAGAAATTGGTAGAATGCTGACGGGCGAAACCGGAAGTGAAAACTCGTCCCAGTACCATGTTGCCCACTACAAATCTCACTTTGTGGTCGCTTGGGATCTAATCCGGGCTGCCTTGGTGAGAGCCAAGCGGTCCAAACACTCAGCCATGGTGCTGCCACTCTATACTTTTCAAACACTTATAGCTTTCACAACCGGAAAGTCGTTATTTCTTCTTCCTTTTACTCTAAAAAGAGAACCGATGGAATACGTTCCCTTCAGCTGCCGTGGTGCGAGCGCTGCAGACGCCTAGCATTCGTGGTACCTTTGACGTAATCAGAGAAACCAAAGGCCGAACATTCGAGCCCCTGCCTAGTAAGAGTTGTTCGGATTGGGTTGGACTTGAGGGCGCAGTGTGTTCCCGATATCCATGGGAGGTAGGGTACCTCCAGCCAGGCTTCGGATGCCCGGAGGGGGAAGGGGTTGCCTAAGAAGTCCCGGGTACCAGCCTGCAGAGCTAGTAGAAGGCTTGCTGGATCACCAGGCGGCCCCACCGAGGTTATCCGGTTGTCTTCCCTGCGGGGTTGACGCATATAAGTGGTGTATCCCTTCCACCTGTCTTTAGATTGTGTGGGGCGGGGGAGTCATTTTAGTAACCTGGGTGTTGTCCCAAGGAAAGATCCCCGGTGTTGTCCATCGCTTCCGGTTTGATAAAGGCCGGAGTCTTAGAACTACTGGGTAGAACTCGTGATGAAATGTCGCAGCCATCACATAGCGACCAGCTCTTAAAATATTTGGCTGATATATTACTGCATTTTCTATTGTCATTGTACCTGCAAGGAAACCTAATAACTCCAGTAGTACAAAAGTTGAATTCAAGTACTATGAAGTAGACAGAGGAGTAAATGTTTGCAGGAAGGTTTTGTACAAGAAAAGCACCGAATATAATGAATAAACTAACACATATATAAAGTTTAAATATTAGTTTGATGCTGTTTCTTGAGAAGTCTGTAATGGCCTCAAAAGAGGACAACTTTCCACTTCTCGAACGCACCTAGTATGTGTATAATATATGTCCAGGAACACAATGATAGGTAGAGGACAATAAAGTGCTCAACCAGGCAAATTAAATTCTGCAACTTTACCTCCATAACTAATGTTCCCTGGCGGAAACAGTAGAAATCCTATTTCACTGTATTCGATAAAGAACCAAGGAAAACTCCGCTGGGAAAGCCGAACAGGTGTGCCGACCCATTCTCCGCAAATTTAATACAAGTCCTCTCTGTTAACTCAATAAAGAGAGTTGTGCATGTTGGCAGCACTACCTTGCCTCGAAATGACCAGCATGCACGGAAATAGCTGAATGTCTGTGTGTAGATACACATTGCAAACCAAACTGCAACAGTATGTTTACAGTAGGTTTATTTCACTCCTGTGGGAGACTCGCTGATGGCAATTACAAATTGGGTTTCACTGGAAATTCACGTTTTAAGATCCACTGCGCGGATGCAATGTGCCATCACGCTCCATAGGCAACTAAAGGACGGTTGGAAGGATGGATGGATGGACGGACGTACGGACGGAGAGATGGAGGGACGGACGGACGGGCGGACGGAGGGATGGATGGATTAATGGAGGGGTGGATGGATGGTGGGATGGATGGAGGGAGGGATGGGGGCGGAAGGGAGGGAGGGAGGGATGAGGGATAGATGGATGGATGCAGGAACGAAAGTCTTCAAAGAATACCGTATACAAGAGTACTTAGCACATGTAAGAAGTGAGCTCAATATGTATAACACCTCCTATTTTTTCAGGGCTGGAACCAGAAAGGTATATCTGGTTATTTAAAAAAATTACACTGAGCTCTTGGTGAATGCGTGGCAGAGTTGTTTCTTTTTTGTAATTTACGTCCTCCAACGTTAAGTCATCTCGGAGGTTGAATGAAATGGGTGAAATGATGCTCAAATGAGCCCAGAGTCCATAGAACTTAGACATACCTGACATTCGTCTTTCAGGATAAGGGAACACCCCGGAAGAAACCTTATCCAGGTAACCCACTCTGACCAAGATTCGAACTCGGCGCTCTTGAACGTAAGGCAGACATGGAGCCATCTACGCTACCGAGCCGGGCGTGGCAGAGATGGCAGCACTATACAGTACATAGAAGTCTAGTGGCAGTGGCGAGAGTTAGGACTGCTTTTGATATTTTAAATGGCGACGTTTTCATTGCAAGAACAGCGCGTAATCATTAGTTTTCTGCATTTTCGTGGCGTGACACCTATTGAAATTCATCGACAGTTGAGTGAGGCATGTGGTGATGATACCATGGATGTGTCTAATGTACGTTCCTGGGTGCGACAGTTCAATGAAGGCAGAACATCATGTGACAAAACCTAAGGGAGTCACGATCTTGCACCAGCCGATTTGACGACATGATGCAGCAATTGGAGAACGTTGTTTTGGAGGATTGCCAATTGAGCGTTCAAGGCAGCACCTTCAAAATTGGCATATCAGTGGGATCTGTCCACACAATCCTACACGAAGATCTAAAAATGCGTAAAGTGTCTTCCATGTGGTTGCCGCGAATGCTGACGGATGATCACAAGGATGTGCGCGTGGCAAATTGTCAGGCGATGTTGACGCGTGATGACGGCATCAATGGAACGTCGATTACACGCTGTCCTTGCAGTGAAAACTTCGCTGCCACTAGCGTTCTATGTACTCTACAGTGCTGCCGTCTGTCACGCACTCACAAAGTGTTCACGTGTATTAAAAAAAGCAGCAGTTCCTAACTGGTCCCAGTTCTGAAAAGAATACGAGGTGTTATAACTTGAACGCACCTCGTAGCTACATTTTATATATTTTTTACTCTTCTTAAAAAGCAGCGCTTAATAGCTTTGATTAGAAAAGCACTGCGTATCTGGAGTGCCGCAACCAATAGCTGCTTGAGCTCAACGCTGAATAGAAACGGAATAATTAAAGTACAACTTAAACAATTCAAAAAGAATTGAGGTATCATTAAATATATGAAAATTAGCTTCAGAACAAATTTCGATTCACAAATGTAGTAAAACTTCTGATAAGACCTTTGAAACAGTTTCTAGAAACAGTTTTGAAGTGATGTTAAAAGCCTATATGAAGTGGCTGTTAGTTAGGGTATACTACAGAACTGCTTTTGTTTGTTCTGTTAAGTTTTGCTCCAACTACAGTTAGCTTAGAGGTATACCGGGTGAGTAAAAAGTATCGAACAATGGCTGTAACCCTCCCGTCAGGGAGTTCGGATTGGGTTGGACTCGAGGGGGCAGTGTGCTCCCGACATCCACGGGAATTGGACACCTCCGGCCAGGCTAAGGCCGCCCGGAGGGGGTAGAGGGTTGCCTAAACAGTCCCGGGTACTAGCCTGCAGAGCTATTAGAAGGTGTGCTAGATCACTAGGCGGCCCCAACGAGGTTTTCGGTAGTCTTCCCTGCGGGGTTGACGCGCGTAAGTGGCGTATTCACTTCCATCCCATCTTGACGTTGTGCTCATCGGGAGGGGGTTTTTCAAGAAATCAGATATTTCCCTGTGGAAGGAGCTCCGGAGTATCCATCGCTCCCGGGTAGAAGGAGGCTCGGGTCCTTGGTCCTACGGGTCCAGGACTAATGGGAGTAGTTCCTCTGCACATAAAATAATGGCTGTTACCCCGATTTTGCAACTCTATGCAGTGATACTTTTCGTACAAAAACTAAGTTATTATAATGGATTCACATTAATCTGGTTCCAAATAAAGAATGTGAGCTTTTTTGTGCTAAATGGCAACATTTCTTTTTTCTACACTCCTCCAGTCCTCAAATCTCAGAAGGTACAAACAGCAATTTCAATTTATTAGGAACTTACTGCATGGGTACTGAGCAAAGGAAAACGCATCATTACTTCAAATTGAGTAGATTTTGAATTAAACAACGCAGTAGGCTACTTCAATATTGTTACAATCTGGCCAAAAAGGCATAGGATTAGGTTGCCATGTGGCCAGGTTGCACCTCAGGCGCTACTAATCTCTGTTTTATATAACCTTGCCCTCCGCGTGCAACTACCTTCCCCCTCAGTCTAATTGGCGAATGCTTTCGCGCCATTGGCCATAGGCGGTGCCTTCCCGCCACATTTAATAGTGCAGTAAACGTCATAATTTCCAGGAAGATAGATAACTTCATACAAATAAGAATATGGAGGCATGCAAAAATAATGAAGTTTATAATGAAACTGATTAAGTTGAAACAATGAAGGAGATATGAAACTGAGACAAGTTTATAATGAAAGGCCTTCGGCCCTATCCAATGCGATTTTTTTAAACCAACACATATACCTTGCAAAAATGCTTGTCTTTCAGTGTTAAAAGTCGTGTCACACCATACTTGTCGTGCGTCTTTCATTCACCCAAGTCTCGTCAAGGTATCCCGACTTGTATCCCGGTACAATCTGATTGTCCTTAAATAACGTCTTCGCCACACAGCAATATCGCCCCTGGAGTGGTAAACTTTCCTGTTGTCTCAATTTCATGTCACGACGTTCCTACGCATCTAATACACCTGTAAGTTCAGAACACAGCTGTTCGACTTCTCTCACTGACAAAAATGGATTCTTCTCTGTGTGTGCATTAAACTTATGCAACACAATTCTTTTTTCGCCGCTTTCTAAATATTTTCCCTTGTGATGCTTCAGCGAAAAACTGGCGGTAGACTCTGCCATTATACGTATAATAAGTGCACGCGGAATAAACGATCAATAAAATAATTTAGCTCTTGCACTCGGCACAACACACCTTGTAACGGTGATATATGACTAATCCAGTTCAAAACAAGGTCGGTGATAAAAGTCATATAAATAAATATGTTATCACTACCGCTAAAACACGTGCTGTTGACGTGCTGGAGAGCAAAGGAACCTCCTGTTTACTTCGTTTAAGAATTAACATGCATTTCAGATAAATCAACTCTGTTGCGTAATATATTTAATTCAAACAATTACGAAAATATAAATTTAACAATTCTCTTCCAGCATAAAAAGGTATATCACCATGTTAAATAACGAACGAATTTTTACCGCACAACAGTCTATACTACAATAGCAGCCAATGAGAGGTGATAAGGTCACGTGACCGTTAAGAGATATGGGGCAAGCTTATGTGAAACAAGGATTAGTTCGGAGGTAGGCATACACAGGAGAGGTTGGTATTTTCTGTATGAAGTTTCAGTTACATTACAAAATACCCAAACTGCAATTTAGACATGAGGGGTTTACTACAATAATAGGAAATGTACAATTAGCCACGTGGTCTTTACCTGCCTGAGAGCGCACCTAGGTCCGTCCTTGATCAAAGCTTGCCCACGAGAGAGCTAGCGGAAGCTATTTACATGCATCATAGGTAGGAGAGGTCACGTGATATGACGTCACACGTACCATCAAGGTCAAAATGATTATTAAGGGAGATTGGTAAAAGGCTACAATGACCATTTTCAAAAGACTTCCAATTAGTTGAACTGCACAGATTTCTAGGTCTTTCTCGTAACAAAATTTACTCCAACTTTACATAATTTTTTCCTACTATATTCTGCTCCTAAAGAGTACCCTTGCAATGAAATTGGTTTAAATTCCTACTGTGTCAGTGGTATTCGCAAATACATAGAATGTGTAGTAGTTAATTTTCAGTATGAAGATTAATAGTGAGTTAATCTACTTTGTTTCTTAATCCTCTTTATGTTTTGATGAAATAGAGATAGACAGTGATTATTAATAACATTATCACTATTATTATCATGAATATTGTTCTTGAGGGAAGTACTTCTATTTGAATTATTTGCTACCAAGTTATTGAGGTTGATTGCTTTAATTTGCCTTAAGTTTCTGGGCTTGTGTTGATTTAACCTAAAAAAGACCTTCTATTTGCAACAACAGGAATTTTCCCTTAATTCTGTCAGCAATTAGAAGTGACAGCTTCTCTTTGTAGACCATGAAACATATAATTACCTTTACTAATACTGTCACCATCTATCATACACATGTGAGAGGCTGCAGGCCCTAACAAGGTAGGATCAAGTCTAAGATTCATATCGCTCACCATCCAATGAAACTCAGGCTTCTCATACCTATGGAAAAGACCCACTACCTTAAAATTTGGATGCCTGCTGGTCTCACTGATTTCACACAGGTCCTTTTCAATGCAATAATTATTTTTTTTAATTTACGTCCTCCAATATTGTCATATCGGACGGTGAATAAATTGGGTGAAATGATGCTCAAATGAGTCCAGGGTCCATGGAGCTTAGAGTTACCCAACATTCGTATTTTAGGATAACGGAAAACCCCTAGAAGAAACCTTATCCAGGTAACTCACCCTGGCCGAGATTCGAACTCGGGACCTCTTGAACGTGAGGCAGACATGGTACCATCTTCGCTGAGGCGGGCTTTCAATGCAATATTTACTATTTCAATCCAGGTTATTCCCTGGCCCTCCCACTCTATGTCTTTGATCATACTTTAATGAAGATCAAATTACTTGACTGCAAAAATATCTACTGCTTTTTATACTAAAGAGGATGTTTAAGCCAGGCAAGGATCCAACTGCCTGGCACCAAACATCTGATAACGTTGCATGTTTATCTAAGTTAACAACATAAGTCGGAAGCGTTTTGAACAAGTGGTAAACTGAGGGTCAGTTATGTTTACACTACCTTATTTAAATGATTTGCAAGCAACAACTGACTGTTGACTTATTTGTGTCATTATAGTTATGCTGATATGAAATTTCAGAAAAATTAGCAATGGTATTTTACGAAGATTGGTATTTAGTGGTGACAAATAGGAAATCCTTCTGAAGTTTTAAGTTATTACCAAAAGTGTGTGAACTGCATACTTTCTGCATTTTAGGCTAACAGTTCACGCAGTGTGGGCCAGCTGTAGGAAAAATTGGAATGTGTGAGTGGAGAGGGGAAGCAGGAATATGTGTGCTTGTAGTGCGAGCAGTCATGCAATGCAAAAAAAAGCCCACATTTAACTGTACAATGGAAAGAGTACTGAAAAGCAGCCTTAGTTCTTTGAGTCATTATTCTCTTTTATGGTAAAGAAAATTATTATTTGGAGCTTCTGTAAGTCACACCTTGTCACTGGACCTACATATGACTGTATAGTAGAAAGTGTAACGAAGAGTAGCCTTAATTTTGAGTCATTATTCTCTCTTATTTTAATAAAAATTTTATTTGTAGATTCCCTCACTTTGAAAGGCTTGCCTCGCCACTGGAGCTATGTGTGACTGTTCAATAGAAAGAGTACTAAAGAGTAGCCTTAGATCTTTAAATCATTATTCTCTCTTATTGTAATGAAAATTATTATTTGAAGCTTCCCTTGCTTTGAAAGTTACGCCTCGCCACTGGATTTACGTGTGACTGTACAATAGCAAGAGTACTGAAGACTAACCTTAGATCTTTGAGTCATTATTCTCTTTTATTTTAATGAAAATAATTATTTGGAGCTTCACTCGCTTTGAAAGTCACACCTCAACAATGGACCTACATGTGACTGTATAATAGAAAGAGTACTAAAGAGTAGCCTTTGTCTTTTGTGTCATTATTCTCTCTTATTTTAATGACGATTATTATTTGGAGCTTCCCTCGCTTTGAAAGTCATGGCGCAACACTGGACCTACATGTGACTGCCCAATAGAGTACTAAAGAGTAGCCATAGTTCTTTGAGTCAATATTCTCTATTTTAATGAAAATTGTTATTTGGAGCTTACCTTGCTTTGAAAGTCATGCCTTGATACTAGACCTACATGTGACTGTAGAATAGAAAGAGAACTAAAGAGTAGCCTTAGTTCTTTGAGTCATTCTTCCCTCTTATTTTAATGAATATTATTATTTGGAGCTTCCCTTGCTTTGAAAGTCACGCTTTGACACTGGACCTACATGTGACTGTACAATAGAAAGAGTGCTGAAGAGTAGCCTTAGTTCTTTGAGTCATTTAACAAAATCTTTTATTTTAACAAAAATTATTACTTGGAGCTTTCCTTGCTTTGAAAGTCATGCCTTGCCACTGGCTACCTATCTATAGTAAAATTCATCATAGGTTTTGATGCTTTTATAAATAAAAATAAATTATAATTTTATAGATAAATTTATAAAAGAGCCTCTGAGTGTGTGTTTGACAGCGACAAAGAGAGTGCGTTAGAACAATATAAGTCCAAAAGAAAGTCTTATCATTGATTTTTAATGAAGACAGTGTTTTATTTTTATTTGCTCAGGATTGTTTCAAGACATTTTGATTCAACTACCATAATTTTAAGATATTTTCTTAAGAAATGAAATGTACTTCTTGAATTATATATATAGTCCCACATTACAGTTCGGCCGCTCTATCTCCGGCTCTGACAGTTCTCGAGAGGGGGAAGCGGATTGTTGCCAGTTCTTTAGCGGGAATTTCAAGCAGAGGAATATGGGTATTTGAAATATTGCATGTATTTGCATATTTCACGAACCAGTAGCCATATTATTATAATAGCGATAACAATAGGACTTACGAACACCAAAAATCGGAATTCACGCAGGAAAGAAAATACCAAAGGAAGTTCACCAGCGCAAGTAGCTAAAAGGCCATGTGGCTGAAACAAATTTTAGCTGGCAACACAGTGTTGAGTCCGGAAGCCACGCCTAGCAGCGACAATGCTGATTGGCGCTAGCAGACAGTTCTAACTTCCTGACCACAACACCGGATGTAGAGACTCCCAATACTACCAACAGGTGCAGTTAGTGTGCATGAAAGTTGTGAACGAAATATTCAAATAGAGTGTTGTAATGAATATCTTGCATGATAATGAAATTGCAAGTTGGATTTCGTTATTTTAAAGCTAATATGGTCCTGTATTTTCATTCTAAAGATACCTTTGAGGATATGTTTTCAATTGCCCATTACTGTATGTTAGTACTATTAACCTTCCCCCTCCACTTCTTGCAGTCGCAAAACGTCAGAGCCGGAGATACAACGGCCGGACTGTAGGTGATACCGGATGATGAATGAAATGATGTTCAAATGATCTAGGGTATATAGCTTAGAGTTACCAGACATTCATCCTTAAGGATAAGGGAAAACACCGGAAAAAGTGAATATCCAGATAACTCTCACTGACCAAGATTGAAACTTGGGATCTCCTGAACATGAGATAGACACACTAACATCTAAGTTACAGAGGTGGGCTCAGTAGTCAACTCTTTTAACAGGTGGTCACTATGTGATAACTTAAAAATTCCATTGTCTTTGCATGGTGTCAAGTCATATTAAAAAAAAATTATATTTATAATGAGTTATATGTTTTAATAACACCTACATTTTTTGCAGTTTATTATTTATACTATAAAAGTCATCCAAAATAAAGAGGATATATGAGATTATTCTATAAAATTTAAGATATACATTTCACTTGTTATGAACATATCTGAAATATTAATGGTAACAAAACACTGCATTTCTGTTCTTATATGACAACTTTTTACTGTTGTGTGTGTAATATTCGGCACATACAATAAACACTGGCAAGTCACGGCAATGTGGCTACTAACAACATTTATTTTTGTGTTCGCTCGTTCGTACATTGTCAGTTATCATAGATTCGTTTGCTGGCAGTTAGTGGAATACTAGGATCGTACATTCTTCACCGCTTTGCCGATGGCCATTTAAACCCTTCAGGTGCCGGAAATGGATACCCAATAAACAGAACAAGACATTTAAATTGTTAAATGCTGTAAAACTGCATCATAAATACAATTCCGTATCTGCCGTATTTATTAAGTTATTTAAACGAAACAAAGACTGGTTTAAAACCCATTAAAGGCAGTAGTAACAATAAAGTAGAGACTGCATTAATAAATTGTCGAAATTTCACTGCTTTGTTTCACTGTAGCAAAAGCCATTCTTTGCGCCGAACGCACCTAATATTTGAATCATTTTGTTTTGTGTGTATTCGAACCAATGTATGTATGTTTGGCTACGCAAGCGACTTCTCCGATTCAAGTTTAGTTTATTTATGCTATACCAAGCGATAGTCATACGAGTATATGTTGTGTTATACTGAAAAGAAAACTCTGTCAGCATCTGTTATTACAGTGTTTCTCAACCAAGGTTTCTGGTAGCCTTATGCAGCTGTTTTCGCTCAGTATTTTAGTTATTTATACTCTGTGTTCAGAGTGATTTCTTATAGCTATCAAGAGCTAAATGAATGACACATTTGAAATTGTTAAATTTCAATGTTAACCATGGCTTTTCCCCATAATGTAGCAAATAAATTACCTTGCGTATGATGTATACAGGCTTCTGATATTACTGTAGAAAATCTGAAATATTTTTTGTGCGATTATGAAGGAGATGTTTAGAATATAGTTAGCAGTGACATGTACTGGTCTACAGATGGCATGTTAGCTACTCCATTGTTTGGGGGAAGTGGCGGGTCAAATATGGGTGATGTGGATCCGCTATTACTAGCTATCCCTCTTTATGAAAAACAGTTAAATGGTAAAAAAAGTATTTTTATACCACTGTATGTAACCATGCACAATTGTTTAGTAATTTTCAGAGCTGTAAATTCATGCAAGACATTCATCTACCTGTACTTGCGCTTATACATAGCTCGTAACCTAATTGAGTATTATAATACTCAGAGGTAATGGGTAAGAAATTCACCATGACATCACCCCTCATACTTCAGAGAAAATACTTTCCTAAAAAGCATACCACCCACAACCAAAAAAGTCGCAACCGTTTTGAAAATGTCTAGTGTGTTGCGAAAAAGAAGTTTGCAAGGAAACCAATATTATTTGGTGTGAATCTGCAGATGTGCTCTTAGGTGTTTATCCTGATTTGGAGGTGTACAATTCAAAAAGAAACCTTTAAGGGTATGTTTACATCCCATATAGAACTAATTTAAATTTATTGTAAAATAGGAAGATTAAAATAATTGCTGTTAAATGAGCATTAAATGCATGTATGCGCAAGACGTCTATAGACCTCCATATCGGTTTGGGGCATTTTAACTTGGACGTCATATGACATCCATATCAGGGTTAAAAACACAACTCTTCTGAATGCAGTAAAATCCCCCCCAAAAATATGATTAATAATAAGTTATGCTTTTTTAATGGTAATATTTTAATACTATTGTTTTTATTTGGTATGGTATAGGTTCAGTTAGTGGTAATGACAGTATTATTACTAACTGTTGGTTGGTTGCTAATGCTCATGGAGTTGGAGAATTTCCATTTTCCTTCTGGCCTCCCAATAACGTGTGACTAGTTGTGCTGTCAGTTCTCCATCTGTGTTTGTCAGGGCACTACACTGGAGCAGATGATCTCCGTCCCTCAATGAGTTCAAGTCCCTACACAGTGTGCAGGTCGGGGATTCAAAAATATTAATCCTGTGTGGATGAGCAGCCAAACAGTCATGGCCAGTAATCAGTCGAAAGAATGCAACAGTACTGCTTCTTGAATAGTCTGGGATGGGATTTTTACTTCCTTGCATTCTTCTTTCCAAAATAAACTGATTCTATTGTTTATATGTAGTTTTGATGTGTGGAATGAGGTTTTTTGTTGGCAGCTTTGTTTTAGTGTTCCTTTTTTTGCCAAGGAATGTGCTATTTCATTGCCTGTAATTCCACAGTGGGATGGAATCCACTGGAAGTGTATTTCTTTTTTTAGACCTTGTAGTATTCGTAATGAACTGTAAATTTCAAGTATTCTATTGTTGTTAGGGTACACTGAGGATAGGGCTTGAAGTGCTGATTTAGAATCGCTTAGAATCACTGCTTTAGAGAAAGAGTTCATATGGTTGAAGAGTTGTTTCAGCGAGGTGTTGATTGCTTCTAATTCTCCATCATAGTGTGCTACTAGTGTGCCCAAACAGATGTAAAAACTGAATATTTTAATATGTATTCCTGCTCCAGCATTACTTTCTTTGTCAAATAGGGAGCCGTCTGTGTATATGTGTAGTCATGAGTCTTGTGGATAATAAGTTTCAATTGTTTCTAGAGCTAGCATTTTAAGTGTTTCTGCACTTACATCCCTTTTTGACTATATTTTGCAGAAGGTTTATTCTGCTATTTATTTTAGGTTGTGATAGAGGGCAGATTGGAAGTGGGAGATGTTAAATTTTGTTTGTGTCTTCAAGGTAGTATATTCTCTGTAGGTTTATAGGCCTTCTGCATAAATCCTTCTTGTGTTTTTAAGATCCTTTCTCTGCTTTGTAGTTCTTCCAGTGAGTATTAAAGGGGAGCCCTTGTAGTTTTTTATTTAGGAGGAGATTCTGTTTTTCCATTTCATATTTAATTGGCAAGTTATTTGTAGCAATTTGCATTGCAGTAATTGGTGTTGATTTGACTGCTCCCATTATTAGTCTGAGTGCTTGGTTCTGTAATGTTTCAAGTTGTGCTAGTTTGTTTTGACTTGCTGTAAGTATCACCTCGCTTCCATAGAGGAGTGCTGGTTTGATGTAACTTTTATAGGTGGTGTTGAGTGTATTGACAGAGGACCCCCATTTGCTGCCAGCTAGTCTTTTGAGTGTTGTTAATCCCTGAGTGGTCTTTTCTATGATTTCATTAATGTGGGTTTTCCAAGATAATTTAGAATCGAGTGTGATGCCTAGATATTTATAATTTTCTGTTTCTGTTAGTTGCTCACCATTTAGTGTTATTTTGATAAGTGGTTTTGTGTGTCAAAGTGTGAACACTTGGTATTTTGTTTTGGATAAGTTCACAGTCATTTCGATATCTGAACACCAGTTATATATCGAGATTTAACTGTATTGGAACACAACAGTGAAGCGAAAAATTATTAAATTATAGATGAGACGTATTTTTTACACATCTGCTTCACTTTCGTACCTATTTTGAGGACATGTTTCGCAAATTATCGCTTGCATCTACGGCTCTTGTGCGACTGAAGTTAGATCCACCGCTGGATCTAACTTCAGTCGCACAAGAGCCGTAGATGCAAGCGATGATTTGCGAAACATGTCCTCAAAATAGGTACGAAAGTGAAGCAGATGTGTAAAAAATACGACTCATCTATAATTTAATACCAGTTATATAGTTCTTCCAATGCCTTGTTCATCTGTTGTGGTAGCTTATTCAGTTCATTGTTACTAACTGATGTCCAGATTACTATGTCGTTTGCATACATGGCACGTTTAACATTCTCTATTTTGTTCAGTTTTTGTGGTAAGTCATTTATCATAATACTAAATAAAGTAGTACTTGACACATATCCTTGGGGTACTCCTCTATGTGTTTGTTTTGATTTTGATGTAGAATTATCAAAGGTAGCTGTGCAGAATCTATGAATAAGAAAACTATAAAACCATTTTAACATTTTGTTTTCTACTCCAATTTTTATCATTTTCTGTAATAGTTTTAATCGAGGTAGAGTGTCATATGCATTTTTCAAGTCAACATAAACAGCAACTACTGATCTTCGTTTATCTAAATTATCTTTGATGTCTTGGCTTAATGTAGCCATCTGTTGAATTGTGGACCAGTGTTTTCTAAAAGCTGCTTGTGTTGGTGAAAGGAGATTTTGTGTCTCCAGGTACCAATTTAAGCGAGCACAAATCATTCTCTGCATTAATTTAGCTAAAACACTGGTCAATGAGATGGGTCTGTAGCTGTCTAGTTTGTTTGATGGTTTCTTTGGCTTTAGTATTGGTATAATGATGGCTTTCTTCCATATTGTGGGAACTGTTGAATTCCAGAACTTGTTGATTAGTTGGAGGAGCATATTTTTTGCATATGGGCCGAGATGTTTGATCATTTCTCCAGTTATTTTGTCAGGTCCAGGGCTCTTGTGTGGTTTTAGTTGTGATATTGCTGACCCTAATTCTTGAGGTTCAAAGTCCTTTTGAAATACTTCATGTGTGTTTTTGGTTTGAAAGTGCTGTTTTATGTTGATTTTTTGTAATTTCTCTTCTCTCTTTTTTGTTTCGAAGTTGGTTGTGAAGCTGTGTACATCTTGTTGAAGGAGGCTGCACTCTTAGTTTTGTCTGTCAATACTTTGTTCTGGAGAATAATGGATTCCTTCTTGGTCATTGGTCTTTTGTTGTTTAGTGAGCCAATGAATTTGTGTACTTTTCCACCATCTTTCCTATAATCTGTGTTCCTTAAAAATTTATCATAGGACTTTTTCTTGGATGAACTGATTTCCTTTATTAACTGAGCTTACTAACTGTAAGTAGTACTAAATTTTTATTATCTGAGCAAGGACTATCACCATAATAATAGAGAAAGTTATCTTTAACAATCTGTCGCCAATTACACAAACTATATCAGTGTTTTTATCCCTCTGTGACCAGCCGGCTGGTCTCCGGACATGTCTTCTGGTAACCCTAAGAGAACCTATAAATGCACAACTGCTTCTGCCAGCTACAAGGATATGGAGACCCACCTAAGAGAGACGATAAAGAAGAGAGAAGAAATTCCAAAGGAATGATATGCCAAAAACACTATGCCAAACCATTGTTTGTATTGTTTCCAACCTAAACGGCCCTTCCGAAGCATCAGGCTTTCATCAGCAGTGATCTTTTCACTAGACGCATAATTTTCTTTGAATTTTGAAATAATGTAATCAAAAACTGGTCTGATTTTGGATAGTTTATCATTCACATTTTCTGTGCAGGTGAAATGAAGGAAGCACAAAATGGAAGTAAACCTGTTATTTGACATGCATTTCCCAAAAAATGGGGTAGCTAGCATGTCGTCTGTAGACCAGTACATGTCTAGCATAGGTTTACGAATAACACGCATGAGCATAATTAGACCAAGTAGTCTGTAAATCACATTCATTGTTACTTCTGTCCACTTCTGCAATCTACTCTTAGGTCCTAAATTGCCTTTAGCAATCAGGTCTTCCTTCACCCTACTTGCATATACATTTGTTTCCGAAACAATGAGAGACAGTAAGTCAGTAGTAAAAAATTTTGTGAAAATGTCAATTGGTTGGCTGTCATAAGTTAGCTGAGTATGCGGTTGTACACCAGAGGTTGTGCTCGTGAACATATGTCTATTTGTGTTAGAGTTATTTTGACACCTCCATAATGTTGATTCTTCACGAACACCTGTTGGAAATGAGTCATTTTCCTCCTCACTGCTACCTATATCCTCAACACCCCCCTCAAAATCTGAAAACTCGCCATCAATGTCCAAGTCACTGTCTAACAGCAAAAAGTCTTCCACATTTTCTGATGTAATATCAGAAGCCCGCACTCGTCATACACTAGCTAATTGATTTGCTACATTACTAGTTGAAGCCATGATTAGCACTGAGGAAACTATTTCAACTGTGTTTTAGCTAAAGAAATTGCTTGGAACTCTGACGCAGTCTAAATTACTATATGAACTGAGCGAAGAAAAAAGTTACGTCAGCTAACATAAACTTCCGTTGTGCAATTAGAGAGATGCTGACGGAGTTTTCTTTCCAGAATGTATAACACAATATAAAAAGTTATTATTACGTGTTAGCATAAACTGAAACCTATAAACCTTAAACCCAACACTTCGTTTATTCAGCTGATATACACATATAGTTTGTAAAACAAAAGTACTCAGAATAAGGCGCGTTCGACGCAAAGAATGACTTTCTTTACAGTGATACAAATTAATGAAATTTCAATGGTTTATTAATATAGTCTCTATTTTAATGATGCTGCAGTTGTATACAGCTTTTAATGGGCTTTAAATCAGTTTTTGTTTCCCTGAAATAACTTAATAAATACGGAAGATACGAATATTTATTTATGAAGCATTTTTGCAGCATTTAACAATTTAAATGTCTTGTTCTGTTTATTGGGTATCCGTTCCCGGCCGTGCAGGGTTTAAATGGCCATCGGCGAAGCTGTTAAATACATTGTTACCTAGCAATACCCTGAAATACATTGTTACATATATGAGCCCTTAAATATTTCTGTTTATTTGTATTTTGCATTTCTTGTGCAAGTCTACACTTTCTTTTGGCATACAGAACAATTGATTTGCCTTCACTTTTTTATTGACATATTTGGTTGGTGCATATTTGTCTTTTGAGCTCTGTACTTTCATTGCAATATTGTGGGTAATTAACACTCCGTACACTATCACACGCATCTCACTTGTGCATATCTTGCACAGATTTCTTTCTTCGTGCACTATCACACTCTTGTTATCTTGAATCAGAAACATATAACTCGGATATCAGGAAATATAATTGTTTTTTTGTTGTTACAATTGTGTCTTTATTCTTTTTGTGTAGACAAGGGTAGCATTTGGTTTAAGCTCGGGTTCTTACTTCCCAAAAATTTCTTTCTATCTCTACACTTCAATCCTATTTGCGTCAAACAGTTAGCTTTACAATAATTTTTTTTTACCTTACAGTTAATGAGGTCAGTGACTTCGGGATGCGTCAAATTATGGCTTGTCGTTGGCAATGGCCAATTCTCTAAAGGGTATCAATAAAGATAAATTATACCTGCCTAATTTTTTGTTTGTCTTAACATCTTCTAACACAAAAGAACGGTCACCGAATTGAGCAATGATCACAGCTGGTCCTTCTTATGCGTTCTTATCAGCACCTTTTCTCCTAACTGCGGTGTCCATTTCTTCCTATATCGTTTCTTCTTTTTATTTCTGTTTTCTGCGCGTTTTCTCAAGCGCTCAAAGGCTTCTAAGATCTGTTGACTTTCGCTTTGCTCCTCGGTGCGAATGGCGCTCGGTAGCCCTGGGATTATGTTTTCAGACGGTTCCTTCAAAAGTAGTGTTACTGGAGCTATTCCCGTGTTTGGATTAATGGTGTTATTCATGACACGTTCTATCAGGGGTAGTTGGGGAACCCACGAGGTATGTTTCGTTTTGTTGGTGAGGATGCGTAGAAAGATGGACAAGTCCCGTATGGTCCTTTCACATGGATTACTTTGTGGATGGTACGCGGTTGAATTGTAAATTTTTATGCCTGCAGTTCTAATTTTATCCATAAATAATTTACCCTTATGTATGGACGCATTATCTGCCAAAATAGCGTCCATTTTGCCGTATTTGGGTATAAAGTCTTCTATGATCTTTGTTGCACAGGCTACGCTTGTTAATTTATTCATTGGGTATAATTTCACAAATTTTGTGAATATGTCCACCATTACGAAAATATATTTCATCCCTGCTGTTCCCATAGGTAATGGTCCATGTGAGTCGATTGTTACCAATGCTAGTGGCTTGTCGCGGAGTATGGAAATTGGTGGTGTGTCGTATTTCACGTTAAGTGGTTTTGCTTTCTGGCAGATGGTACATGCAGATATGCGTTGACGAACTTAATGTTGTAATCGGGGAATGTAAAAATATTGTTCTATTGTCAGGCATATCTTCTCGGTTCCTCCATGAATGATGGCTGTATGAAACAAGTCAATAATTAAGTTTTCTATGACGCGTGGTGCGTACGTCCGCCATGTTAAGTGGTGTCTACCTTGCAATTTGTACAATATTCCGTCGCGTTTTCCAAATGATCCTTTCGTGTCCTTCTGAATATCTGGAGCTGTTGTGAAAATTTCTGCTAATTTGGGGTCCTCCTGTTGAAGTTGTCGTATGTTTTTTACTTGTTTTATTAACATTTTGTTTAGAGGGGTGTCTATTTTTAGGATGTGTACTTCACGTGTGTTGCCTTGGCATTCTGGTATGGTTCCTTTTGTGGTCAGTCTAGACAGCGTGTCTGCGAAGATGTTTTGGTTTCCAGGTATATGTGAGATGGTGACATCATATGACATTATTTCGTGTATGTATCTAGAGATTTTTGAGCTTGTTAATTTGCACTTTTTAATGAATGATAGGCTCACATGGTCCGAAAATATTATGATTTTGCAATTAAAGATGTAATCTCTGAATTTTTGAATAGCGAAAAAAATTGCTGCTATTTCCTGTTCCGTTACACATGCTATTTTCTCTGTGTGTGTCAAGTTTCTAGATGCCTTACTTATAACGTACTGTTGTCCTTTGTCATCTCTTTGACAAAGTACTGCTCCGAAACCAGAAATTGATGCGTCCGTGTAAATGTAGTAGGGTTTGTCGGTGCGGGGTCGTTCCAATAAAATAGCTTGTCCGAATAATTCTTTTACTCTCTCGAATGCATTTTGGTGTGTGCTCGTCCAGCGCCATCTTACGCTTTTCTTTAACAACTCTCTAAGGGGTGCCACTTCTTTAGCGTAATTAATTAGAAATCGTGCCTCATACTGGAATATGCCCAATACTCGGCGTAGCTGCCTTATGTTTCTTGGCGCAGGGATTTCTGCAATTGTTCGGATTCTTTCTTTATCTGGAGAAATACCTTTCTCCGAAATGATGTATCCTAGGAATTTGGTTTCTTGTTGGAAGAATTTGGTTTTTTCTAAGTTCAACGTCAGCCCGTTTGATCTTAATTTTGTAATGACGTAATCCAAATGTTGTATGTGTTCGTGTATCGTATTGTCGTGTAGTAAAAAGCATCGATATATTCGGTCAGGAATTCTTGAGCAGTATCTCCAAATATGGCAAACATGGCTCTTAAAAATCCACTTGCACTTACTGACATGCCAAACGGTAGTCTGGTAAACTCTAACACTCGACCCTGATATAGGAATCCTGTAAATTTTCTTAAGTGTGGTGGTATAGGGATTTGTAGGTATGAGTTTGTCAAGTCGATGGAGGAAAACCATTTTTTCTTCGGATGCTGGTGAGTATTTGTTCTATGCCAATTGTCCGAAAATTATCTGGTAGAATAAACTGGTTAAGGTGACGGGCGTCTATTGTTATGCGTGCTTTCCTATTGCTTTTGCGCACTATGCAGAGGGGATTTATGTAGGGGGTATTTGATTCTTGAATTATCTTTTTTTCTAGTATTTCTTTAATGGCGTGTTCCACTGCTGGTTTTAAATTTAGTGGACTGTTCCTGCATTTATAGTGCCATGGTTTTACTTCTTTAATTTGAAAGTCGTAGCAGAAGGATGTACAAAGGCCTGTTTTATCCGTAAAAGCAGCTCTGTTCTTCCACAGAACAGAAAAAAGAGATTCTTTTTGTCTTTCGTCCAAGTGTGTGAGTCCATTCACTTTCTCCCCTAATTTGGAACACATTTGTAAATTTGGGTCAAGGAACGGACATGCGGTTTCTAAGGGTGGCTTTCCCTCCAGCTGTTTGGGTCTGTCACCCACACCCACTCTCATGGAGCCATTTATTACTATCGTGACAGGGGAAAAACTTGCTTTTTCGTCCCTGCCGAATAGGTCAGTTGCCTCGCCATTAATCAAGTCAAAACTTTTACAACTCTCATGTGTGCTAACAATTTCCTCAGTCTTTAAAATCGCAAGGTAAATATATTTGCTTATATTAATGCATTGAACAAAAATTTGTTCCTCCTCCAATTGGTTTTCGGCTTCTGTTAATTGCATGTTGGGAAATGCCTGCTGGGAAAAAGGAATTGGAAACTCTTCGTTGTTGCCTCGTATGGTTAAAATTCTGGCTGCGTAATTAATCTTTGCGTGAAATGCTTGGAAGAAATCGCTTCCTAGAATAACTTGTACAGCCAAATGCGGTATTATCAAAAAAATGACTTCCACATGATTTTGGCCTAAAGTGAATGGAATCATAACTTGTTTTTGTATACGTTGTTTCTGTCTTCCTATGGCCATTAGTACGTACACATTTTTGGTGGATAACGTTTGTAGGTGTATGCCTTTAGCTTCCAAGTGGTTAAAGAATTTTAGACTACAGACAGATGCTGTCGCTCCAGTGTCTAGCGTTGCCAGGAAAGTTTCATCTGCTATGGTGATCTCTATTTGTGGCGTTTCTGCTATGTCTTGCTGTATTGTATCTGAGCTCATGTTTCCAGCATTGTTTCCGACTGTCAAGTCTTTATCCTCATCGTGTATCTGTAGTTGCGCCATCGTATTTTTAGTGTTTCCATTCTTCTTAACATACCTCGAGGCAGAAAGAGGAAACGGTCTCCTACCCGAATTTAGTTTTCCGTATTGTGTGTCGCACTTGCACCGTTTAGGGATGTGTGGGTGGTTGGGAGAAATGTCTGGTTCGCAAACCATTTTTGTTTGGGCCTGGCACCGTTGTAATTTGTCTTTGGGGACCTACTCCTAATTGTTTCTTTGCTTGTTGACTCATGGTTCTCATGAGGTGCTTGTTCTACTCGCTGGTCCGTCGTGTGTGGTCGGTTATCATGGTCATGACCATTATTGGTCCATCGGCGTCCTGCAGGATTTTCCCTGGGTAAGACATTTTTGTATGGTCTTTGAAAAACATCATACCGTCTCTCTCCGATAATATGGCTGTCATTGGCGTGTCGTCTTGGATATGTTCGTTGTGTGCGCATGAAATTTATGTAATGTTTTCGCTGGGGATGTTGAGGATTTTCTCGGGGTTGTCTTTGGTGATATCGGGAATTGTCTCTTCTGTGGTCATACGCGGGTACCTGGTCTCTGTACCGGTCTCTGGAGTGTGTCTGGTCGTTATGTCTGACATTTCCAGTGTTGTATGCCCTCGTCCCACTAAAGTTTTGGGCATGTTGCGACGTCCTGTCATCTCGTAGTCCTGGGTTCAGTTCAGTCCTGGGTGGTTCTAGTGCCGTCAAAAGTTCGATTGTCTCGCTAATTGTACTGGGTCGTGCGACAATTAATTGAGTTTTTATCTGTTCTGTGTAGTGTCGCGTAACTAAACTAATAAATTCCTGAGGTTCCATGGGAGGGTCCAACGTTTTACTTTGTTGCGCTAAGTCTAGAAAGTAATCCACCATGGATCGTCCTCTGTGTGGATATTTTCCTGTATTTATGTTCGTTCGGACAGCATATTGTGTTGCGCCATTCCAATATTTTGTTAAAAAGTGTTGTTTGAAGTCTGTGTAACTAGTGTGGTCACCTACTGCTAGCCTAAACCAAGTCAGCGACCGTCCCTGCAAGCCTCGTTTAACTATTATCATCTTAAAATCATCTGGAATGTTCTTGAGCTGAAAGTAATACTCTAGGTCCATTATGTAACGCTTCGCGTTGTCTCTCACGTCATCAAATGTTGGCACGGTTATTTCATTTAACAAGTGAAAATGGTTAGGGTACCCGGTGTTTATACAGTTATTGTATATGCTCCCTTGGCTAACACTATTACATGTTTCCATAGGTACTGTTGAAGGCGTGTTTTGGCACGTGTTCATCGGTCCCTGTCTTGTTGGTACACTTGAAATGTCATTACTCTGAGGTTGGTCATTACATATTTTTAAATCATTAAGAGCCTCTTTGAGTGATGCCATTTCTCGTGCATGGTGTTCAGTTCTTTTATCAGTTGAGCGTTGAGTTGCGTCTGCCTGTGTCAGGGTTGCTTTAATTGCCATCAATTCATTATGAGTGGAATTGTCTGCTTCTTTCTGCCTATTTTGTATTATGACACAGGTGTTTCGCATCTCCTCCCTCAACTGGGCATGCACATTATCATAATGCTGTGAAATCTGTGTAAGTTGCTCTCTGGTGGTTTCCATGTCCTTTTGTGTATCGTGCACCTCTGTGCGTATATTAAAAAATTCTGCCTCTATAGTGGCCTGCCCTAACCTAATTTCTGCTAATTGCTTATTCTGTTCTTCTGATTGACTTTCTAATTGTCCTTTCAACGTGGATGTGTATTCTGCAATCTTTTCTTCTAAATTATTTTCTAACATGCTGTTTCTTGCTGCTATTTGCTGACTATGTTCGGAAACCTTAGTCTCTAGGTTGCTTTGGAGCTGCTGGAGCATCTGTTGCATCATAGCCGTGAGGCTGAGTGTTGCCTCAGGACTAATTTCTTGCACAGCGATATCTCCGGGCTGCCCTTGGATTTGTTCCTCCATGTCTGCGCTAATTATCCTGCCACTTCTCAGGATCATATAAATTTTACACAGTCTGTAGTGTCACTGCCAGACTTGTCCTACACAGTGAGTGCCCCTTGTGGAAAGACTTTGGAAAGGGTACTTACTCGTGATGTTGTTGGTGTTTACCTCCGTCGGAAGTGGTGGTTGTTGCTGTCCTGTTGTTGTCGTGCTCAGATAACCTTGTCCGTGGTGTCCGTCTACGATGTCGTGGTGTGATCTGCTGTTGCTCTGGGTGTTGTCTCCGGGCGGTAATCTCGTTCTCGGCGTCTGTTGCTCTGGGTGTTGTCTCCGGACGGTAATCTCGTTCTCGGAGTGATGGTCTCGAAGGAGATGGTGGTTGTGGAAGCTTGCTGGGTGGTTAAAACACGTTGGGTGCCATTTGAGGCGGTAATCGGTGTACATAAAGGATTCTACACAGAAAGACCGATTTTGCTCCGGACTAGCGATCAGTATGGGAGAGCGACTCCGTTTCAGGGTCCAGCGATCAAATAAAAATACACCTTGCTTCCGTGATTTTCCCACCAGTTTATTTATATAACATTTAGATTACAACTTTGCTCCCAAACAACTTGCTCGTTACAACGTTACCTTCCCCGAAAACGATCTACGATGAAGTGACGCCTCTTTTCTCCGTTCTCAGCGTCTTTTCCTACCGCAGACTATCTAGCACGCCCCTTTCCTATTTCCGTGACTATTCCGCCCGTCTCACGTGCTGCATAACCATTTTTATTGGAGGTTCGTTTTCCTATATTTTTACTCTTACTAGACTTTCACCCCTCTGTCCCTCCTTTTTGACCTTCGGGGTAATGTGAAGAAATATTAAGACTTCTTCTCACATTCCTTAGCGGAGTGTTTCCTTACTCGACCCCTTCACACATTCCTTAGTTAATGGATTTGTTCTCCCAACTGCGGTTTCTGACCCGAACTGCGGTTTCTGTCTCAAAACACAATCCATAGTTGACCTGGCGTTCTTGTCAGATATAACTGACATTAAATATATCTTTTTAGGGTAGAAACAAGTTGTGATATAATTCTGGCTTTCAAACTACAGAGTTTATATAAAGATATCAACATAAAAGCGGAAATATTGAGCATTTTCCTTTATTAAAGTCATTACATTAATGAACTTACTGGGATCTTGAAATATACCAGAAGCTACAGAATTTAAATGACAAATCACTGACCAAAGTTACGCAACAATACCCAAAATCACAAATAAACAAAACCTTTACAGCGTTCTTAGTGCCCTCTAAAACAGCAGAAATTGCCACAGAAGGCCGTGAAAACAAAGAAAGACAGTCTTAAAACTCAGATAATGCCACCATATTGCAAAGTGTTAAAAATTTACAGAATTGCACACACCTGTTTTTTGCGCCATTATCGTCATTTTATCCGGCGGGTGCATGAATATTTCACTTGGCGCCGGTTATGCGGTCAGCTGATCATGTGACTCGCCAGCGCGCAAGAAAAGAGGCTTCTTCTTCCTTTATAGTTACAGACATGTTGACACATGTGATGTGCTTCGTTGTGTGGCTGCGTGCAGCTGTTGTTGCAACGAAAGAACCGTTTCAGTTTATCTCAAATATTAAATGTATTGTTGTCCCCTTCATGATTATTCACATAAGAAATGTAGCGTGTGCAATAAATTTATCTAGTGATATGACTACAGCTCTATCGAGTACAGTCCACAAAATCAGTTTCCTTGGTTACAGCTAAAATCAAGGTGGTCCTCCGAATTAAATTAATCACGACCCGAACATTGGTACTTCACGGGAGGATATTTATTGTACAACGCAACAGTTTCTTCTGCATGGATGTACATCAGTGGGCCCCAGGACCTCAGGCATCGGGATCTACGCAGCAGATGATCAGCATTTCATTCGCACGGACGCAGAAGCCTGCATCGCAACACATTTCAGTTCAGAACATTCCGTTTATTTCTTTCCCTCTTTTAAGCAAGTCTCATAATCATTGAATATGGAGCAGGATTTGACAGCTCTTGTCAAAAGAAGGGGTATAATCAAAAGAGAATTTACCTTTGCTCGAAAATTTCTTGATAAATAACCAGAGCAGGTCAACATTTTCATATTGAGAGCTAATTTCGATAACTTAAGTGAAATTTGGGACAAATATGAAGCTATTCAGGCCCAAATTGAGTCTCTTGTGGAAGCGAAAACTGAATAAGATATGCATGCAGAACACAAGGAGGAAACAACAAACTGTTACATCGAAATGAAGGTTAGGTTAGCTGAATTAATACAGGATTATGAACAGCAAGAAAATGATTCTGGACATTCGCAGCACACAGTGCAGTCGCAATCGTCACAAGCAGCTAAAGCTATCAAACTGCCTGAGATACAATTACCTAAATTTGAGGTTGATATCACTCATTTCAAACATTTCTATGACACGTTTACAAGCTTAGTGGTAAACAACCAAGCTTTAGATGTTATTCAGAAATATCATTACTTGCTTTCCTCTCTCAAGGGACAAGCTCATTTACTAATACAGAACATACCTGTCACTAGTGAAATTTTGTATATGAGCTGTAGCTATTAGTCTTGTATTGTTATAGCGTAAGCATATGAGCTCCCATGCTACATCAAGTACTACAGCATCCTTCTTTAGAATTACCGTGGAGATCCCTGGATGATCCTCGAGACTAAAGAGCGTCGCACTCCGCTCCATTCGATACAGACAATCTCGTTACGAACACTTACAGTGCTCCAATCCAAAGACAATTTCAAAAGAGGCTGCTTTTTGGCCTATGTTACTGATATGTATTTGATTGGTCACGGAAATATCTTAAACATATGCCGTATAAATGAAAATGTCCATTTAAGAAAAAAAAGATAATCGTTTCATACAAATTGCCTCTAACCTGAAAATTTTCGTGTCTGGAAATGTGAGTTTACTTTACAGTTTAAATTAAGGCTGTTTGAGCATTGAAGATCGTCTATAAACAAATAAAGAAGTCGAAGAAGTAGACCTTAAGATACCTATAGTCAAATACTTTATATCTGGTTGCTATGTGATGATGTAACTTCCTTGCATGGTCTATAGATAACAAAAACTAACGACCATCACTTGTAATTTGATAAAAGCAAAAGAATTGATAAACTTTGACAAATAACAAGGAATACTTACTAATTTGTTCACTCCACTAAAAAAGTGTATTTGACATAAACTGTAGACTTTTAAGAAGATGTGCATATTGTGTTATTTCTTACAGTTTACCAGCTATACAAATGTAGTCCAGAATAAAGAACACTTCAGAGATTACTATCATACCCTATATTTGTCATAAAATATCTCACACATACGGTATTCCGATCAAAATTGTAATGTCGAACTTTGTAGAATAAATTCCCTAAGTTTAACACGTTAAAGTTATCTGGAGCGGGTTATTTTCTTGGAAGATACAGCACTTCTGAATTTCGAAGTGTGTTATACACTGCTCACCATCACGTACATATATATGGGCTTCTTTCTAGATTGTTTTATTGAGAGTTCCTCTAAACGTATATTGTACTGAGATCTTGGATATTATGCAACACTTTCCATACTACAGTATAAAGAAATAATGTAGAAGGCAATAGCGATTACTCGTGTTTGCAATTTGTACCTATTACGGTAAATCTGAAATGGTTAACTATTGCGAAAGTGAGAATTATAATCAAGAGTCAGCTTGAAATGTTTGACTCTACAAAATAGAATATATGAGACATTAATTGTGTGTTATGACAAGCTCCACATTATATGTGTAGTAACACTTTATCTTTTGCGGTTTAGAGTTACCTAAAATGAGCCAGAATGACAACTACCTCTTAGCACATTCCTTGCAAATTTAGCATTTCCATTTCATTTGGCATAAACATATTTCAAACATATACTACTTCAATTAAAATATTAGAGCTATTTTTGACAAACGTGTAAGATATGTTCCATTTATTTAGTAGCTCAGTATTGCTGGGTATCTTTAACCTCTTGGCGTGTAAATGTTCAATAAGTTTGGTATATATCCGAGTATCCAGTGACGTTAAGCTATATATCACCAGTACAATACGTCGTTAAATGTCTGGTTAGATTGCCGCTTCTTCTCTACCTGCTGGGCATGTTTGTGGTACATAAAATAAAACAAAATAGCACTAAAATAAATCCGAAAAACAACTGGGCAAAAACCTGCAGTTGAAATGTCCCTCGTGTGCAGTGAGTGCGACTACGGCGCACATGGTGGAAGTCTCCTGAAACACGAAGTGCACGCAGCGAGTTAAGATGACGCGAAGGTAGTAATTTCTTTTGAGTATGAATATGTCTTAGTTATTATTTAGTCATTTACAAGTATGTAACAATAATAATGCTTTGTTTGCATTTGAAAGTTATGCTAAATGTGAAGGATAGTAAATTGAAGCTGCGTTGCATACAAGAATCAATGTAGAAAACCAATAAGTATTGCGTTTTGAAGAGAAAGTCTGCTAAAGCTAGTTTATTTATAACTGATTTAATCCGTTCCTTTGCTTATTTCTTCAAATATTCTGACATTGTTTTTCATCAAGACACAGGTTGATCACTGTGACACACAGATCTATACTTGTTAATGGTTTGAACAACTAATTTATCAATATGAGCACAGAGGTCCAAAATTGTAAATACTCTACACACATAATGCACTAAAGAAAATGCTAAATCAAGATATTTGGAATTTTAAGACAATGTGATCACACATTGCTAAATATTCAGTAGTATAAACCATGCAGGCAATAAATAGATTTTGCAGTAGCAATTCGACAAATGAGTCATATTAAGACTTAATTATGTTGATAAGAGAGTAAAAAGTAGTCGAAACATATAACAAGAATAATACGAACGGTCAAAGATATAAAAAGAAATAAAGAGTAATTAAAAAGCTAAAGAAGTAAAGATTGGCTTGTATCAAGTTCGAGGCTAATGGATATCTTAAGGGACACCGGGACTGAAATTTCTATTTTCTATATTTCTATACCTACAAACTTCAAATTCTGCATGCCTAAAGGGTTTTATATTAGAAAACACCACACCAAGTTTCAGTAATTTCTGATGATTAGTTTTGAAGGAATTAATTTTTTATTATTGTTTTAATTAAATTTTATCGCAGTATTAAAATTAATGCATGCGCATCACTAATTATTCTATTGCAATAACTCTGTTATTTTTTCATGCCCAGTAACTATATAAACAACTGCAGTCTCTGTCTGGAAGAACAATACATTACTTTTAGGGAAATTATTTTTTTAATTATGCAGAACATTGAATTGAATTTTTTAAATATTTTTTTGCATTTAAAATTTTGTTACAGCCAAACCAAGTCTTAAATCCTATAGCCAGAGACTGAAGTTGTAGACCCATACATGAAGCACATGCTGAAAGAAACTCAGAGCCATAGCTCAAAAATTAATGCTTGTGGATCAGATAATGTATTAAAAAATGTAAAGTGGAGAAAAATCAATTTTTCTAAAAACATGCACCAAAAATAAAGTGAACAGTACCTTACTACATTAGAATTGCCCTGAAGCATATGTGAGACCCTCCCTCTTTTGTCTGGCAAGCTCTCTCTGCATTTTTGTCTGTTTTTCTTTGAGGCGAGCTGTTTTCTTATGTTGCAATGAAGATCGCGTGCTCTCGTATATTCTGCGTTTGTTACGTCTCTTCACAATTTTCTTCTGCACACTTGTCACTGCACTGGTGGTTAGCTCACATTTTAGTTCCTGAGTTGCAGAACAGCCCATATTAAACTCTGCTACTGCAATTGCTGCTGCAATTTCTATTCTCCTGCAGGATACAAAAGTAATTTTGGGACATTTTCTCCAAATTAGTGCATGTAGTGACTCATTTTGATTTTGAGTAGCACCACGCACACACCTTGACAACAGTTCATCACTTGCTAGTCTTTGATAAACAGGTAATATTTTGCAAACTAACTGCTCTGTTAGTTTAACAGGCATCTTCTGATGGCTCATGGGTGTCTTTCCTTGTGCAATGCTTTTATTGTAAAAACACCAGGAGTCGACACCTTGGGGACACTTGCTATGTTGAGGCTTGGAATCCGTTGAAACATAATGACTAAGGGTTGCATAAATGGCTTCTTTCATTTTAGGGACACTAGGTATGTTGTTCACTATGGCATGTCTATAATAATTAGTTAATTTGGTAATGGTGGCATTGGTAAGTGTCCCAGATCCTCGCCCACCAAGTTTTACTCCCTTTTTCTTCCATGTTTCTACAGTGTTTCGCAGCCCACTTCCCATTCTTTTAGCAACATGGTTTATGCACTCCTCTTTGTGCAGGACAACTGTGTTACCATATATGTTTTCATTTGATAAATGATTAAATGTTTTTGAATCACCATCTGATAGTACAGTTGTGTAGCGCATCTTACACTCTGACACTGAACGTTTCCATAGTATGTCTGCAGCAAAAACCTCCATTGATGTGGATGAGCCCTCATAATTTTTGTTGCATTCACCACTAGATGAATGTCCCTCAAACCAAATGCAAAACTCTGGTGAATCATGTCCCAATTCTGTGGCTGTAATGGCACACATTGCACAATATTTGGAAACTACTGTGTAGTCCAGCACCATTCCAGTTAGAATGTCCATCACAATTCCTACATTATAGTTGGATGTATATCCCCGCTTGTGCCATGAACCATCATAACTTACAGAAACATCAATTACATTGTTCTCATCTGCAGTTTCATCAGCACCATTTAACTTCATGTACGCTCTTCTCACTACCTCCCTGGACTGAAGGAGAGCTTTTTCTTTTAGTTTTTTACTGTAAAAAGCCACCTCCTTCATATGACTGGTAAATGTTTTGGAATCCATACCAGACATACCTAATGCACAACAAAATTTTTCTAAGCCACTGTGACCTACACCCAATCCCAAAAAAGCATCCACAATTTTCCTGTTCACTTCAAAGGGAGGTCTCTTAGACTTTTCATCCTCAACTCTAGGACTAGAATAACTCTGCCCTGGGCTGAAACCACACTCACTGCACTTTAGCACTAACTTTACTGCAAAGCCATATTTTTCTCTAAATTGCAGTGTAAGTGAGCATTTAGTACACTCCCCACACTTTACATTGCTCAGAAGTTGATTCAGAGAACTGCTGTGCACCAAAATATACTCACTGTTTGCCCCTGCATTACCACAAATATATTCACTATTTACACTGTCATCTCTCTGAAATCTTGAAAATTTCTCCTGCGTTTTACAAATACTTACAGTTTCAATTACAGTAGCCTGCTCACCTATGTCCATTTCCAAATGTGAAGATGAAGTACTAGCATGTTCTTCTGTGTCCAACTGTGTATTTGAGATGGAAATCTGGTCTACAGGTTTCTTATTCCATCTGGCTAAACCACGTTTTTTTGCAAGGTCTCTTTTTTTGTTATTTCTACTCACCGGCTTATGCCAACGTGAAGAAGTAGCATGCATTATGCTGTTTATATATTTCACAACACACTACACCTTAGAAAAATCAACTAACTTGCTTACACACTTATTTCATAAACAGAAGCACATGTAAACAAAAGCACATTTCTCTAAAGGATGACGCCATAATACATTGAACCAAACACAGGAGTCAAAACAAGAATGAATCAACAAGTATTCTCTAAGTTTATTGCAAAAAACACAGAATAATCACATAGATTAAGAGTTGTTTTGCATTTTCTTAGTTGCGAGAACACTCAAAATATGTTGACAATTTTTTGTATGGCATTTATGCTTTGATATTTTCTGAGTAAAGACTTTGTATATAATACGTAGTAATAGTTCACCGAAGTGTCGCCAGATAGCAGCAAAAAGCTCTGCTGCAAGATTATAACACAATTTTAGAGGAAAAACCAGCCAAAAAACGATTAAAATTGGCAAAAAGAGTCCATCATGCTGGATAAGGAAGAAAGGGGGCGTTTAAATGGCCAGGCTCCGAGCATTTAAACCCTGCACTAGACCTTTAAAAATGGCAGAAATCAAAAACTCTTACACAATTCAATATAGGAAGGTTTGGGGAACATTTATACGTATAAATCTAAAAATCGTAAATTTTGAGATTTTTGGCCTATTTTTCAGTCCCAGTGTCCCTTAAACATTTTTCTGCACTGTGCCTCAACACTACTGAGCGACTACCAGACATAAAGGACCGATCACGGTTAAGAAAGCAGACATAATGTATTATTTGTGTAATATTTATTATAAGGTGTGAGAAAACATTTGTCTACGGATAAAGTAATAGATTATCAAGGTATTCTTTTATTTTTAAATGAAATAATTGTAAAATTCAGATCGACAAATCTCAGACAACATGCAATGGCGTGTTAAGTACTAAAACTAATAAAAGAGACAAAGTTCTGTGTTATTCTTTGACACCCTTAGAATACCCTGATGGTGAAATCTGATTGGTCGTTCCGAGCTTCCGTAGAAAATATATAGATGGCGGTGAAGTCGTCCAGATTCTACACTACATTGTAACTAAAAACTTCAGATATATAACTCCACGTAGATATATTTACAATTCTTAGTACTTAACATTTTATATGATCTCTTCTTGAGCAACCTAGAGCTCTTGTTTAGAACCTGATTTGTGCTGTCTGTTTATGTTTTTATCTTTCATTTTCTCACTGTCGTAAGGTAACGCAGGTACAGCCAATTTTTAAGCTCTTATCTTTGTATCCTTACTATCCTTGTTTTTAGAATTCTTTCGGTAGTTCTACATATATATTGACACCTTTTCATTTTATGGGCATATTTTGTCACTCTGAACTATTGCAACTGGCAACTTGTTACAATAATTTATGACATTTTCAATAATGCTCCATTAGAAGAAGAATGGGAAGGTGAAACCTCGCATTCAGTGTTAGTGTAATGGATAGCAGCACTTCTAAGCGGGTTTACCTAGCATCAGTCGGGAGATTATACTTATTTCACAAAAAGAGACAATTCTTTCGAAGTTCTATTTAGATTTGCAATCGAGGGCAAAATGTTTGCGTGGTTAGCTTTAAGTTAGCTACTTAACCGTTACCCAACGTAATGGTTATGTCCGACTCTAAGTTAACATCTAACCTGAGATCACAATACGCCCAATTCTGGGGTTTTCTCTATTAACAGTTCAGTATTATATTGTCTACAGTCACGCTGTCCACCTTCGCAACTCACTGTCCCACCCATACTAACAAGTGAAGTGAGAAGGGCAACTGTGGATCTCAAACAGTGAAATGAAGAGTGTAGAGATTAACGCTCGTTTTGCTGCATACGGCGCCGCAGGCCATGACACTGATGATACATGAAATGAAGATGGAGCACCGGTGGAATGAGATGGCATGTTAAACTGAAGATCCCGGAGAAAACTCGCCCCAGCACCATGCTTTCCACCACCAATATCACTTTACGGTCGCCTGGGATCGAACCCGGGCCACCTTGGCGAGAGCCAAGCGGTCTAAACACTGAGCCATGGCGCGGTCGATCCAAAACAAGGCAAAACTCCCTGTGTGAACGACAATTGCTATGAATTTTAAAAAAAACAAGCGGAGAAGATTCTCATCAAGACAAGCACCGCCATCTACAATTCGTTATTACAAACAAACGGGAGTTCAGAGAAATGGAAGACCAGGACGATCAACCGGCTTTACAAGAAAGGACACCAAAGTGAAATAAATCTCATATGCAATGTCTATAAACAATGTTCAATAATTCTGCCATGACGGTTAGCAAAAGTGCAAGGTGAAAATTAACCAACTGAACTGGCCGTTTTCCGTTCAGGCTACAGCACAGCAGACATCTCCAAACAGTTAACTAGTTGATCGAAAAAGTAGATAAATTCCAACTGACAGTTTGTCCAGCTTTTATGAACTATAAAACGGCTTTCGACTTAGTATAAAGCACCAGCATAACATAAGACCTAACCAATGAAGGAGCCGACTGTAGGTACATCCGATATCTTAACCAAATCTCAAACGTCTCGCCAAAATAAAGTCACAGATGTAAGTTTACCGATTACGACTAAGGAAGAGTGTCCCAATCAACCCCAAAATTTTCACGAGCATACTAGAAGACATATTTGGCAATAGAATAAACATTAATGGACTAAGATCAACTAACCTGAGATGATCTGAGTAAGTGGTGTTGTTCTCTACATCAACAGAAGAATTACGAATTATATTACAGGAACTCTGTTTCCATAGCAACAAGGCGGGTCTCAGGTTAAATATCTACGAGAACCAAGTAATGACAAACGGCGCTGAATACCCAATAATAATTGTCGACAAGTCCTTAAATTACACATCAGGGTATGTCTGCCTTAGATCAACTTCCAGAAATTCATATGTTCTCCCTGTTTATAATGAACTACTGGAAAAGCTATTCACTTGTGGAAAATACCACCACATTTTAAGAATTTCTGTTTACATTTCTAATGCTTTTATTGGATTTGAGTAAACTAACAGAACTATCTATGATCAAACGTTAATTAAATGTAAATTAACAAGAAATGTACTTAATGGATTAAGTATTAAATTCATTGTGATTCTTGGACACAGAAATATCGTTATAAACTGTGAAGTGTATCTATTAATAAAGGTGACAAGAAATAATAATAAATTGGTGGATAATCAGCTCAAGATGTGTGACATATTTTAAGTAATTCTTTGCAATTTATTAGTTATAAAAAAGACATTCAGAATGAAGTAGACTACTGAGGAAATTTCCGTAAAATGTAGCATTTGTACGTCCATTTGTCATGAACTTCCTTTACAAGGGTTATATCTTAATGGAAAATACGAGAGCTGTTTTTGATAAAGTCATAACTTTTGGGAATGTTTCCATCGAAGGAGAAAAGCATTTTAACATGTTTCTTTAATCCTTAGTTTAAAATTTTTCTATGTAACAGACTATGCAATTCTGAGTTTTGCTGAAAACACATTTTCTCGTTCAGCTTGTGCCAAAATATCTACTTCTAAATTTATATTGGCGTGTAGTTTTTGTTTACAGCAAGGCTACACTGAAAATTCGCCGAAACTGTTCAAAATCTTGGAATTTGATCTCTGGAATTTTTGGTTCCTTAGGGAGTGTAGTAATAGATTGCATATTATTTGGATTATTTACACCGTTTTGGGTCATAACGTGAAGACTTAAAGAGACCGTTAACAATGGCTAAGTGTAACAATCATTACATTCAATTTAATTTTCTGAGAAACCAATTTTCTAACTCCTTTCAGTTTACAAAATGTTTCAGGCGTCAAAGTTTTTCTATAACTTGGTGAAGCTTACAGAATAGGTTCATAATATGTAAACAACAAACTTCTCATTTCCCTTTTTTGTTAATGCTCAAGGTTGGAAAATAATATGGTGTTAAGGAATGAACAGGATAATATTTTAAAACTTTCTAGAGTTAACATATGTCAAATATTTTAGAACAAACGCGACAACAATATTTCATAATTAAGTATATGGGAATTTTGAAATTGCTCTGTCTTAGCCAAAAATAAAAATTGAACTTAAAAGCTCACATTTTGTACGCGTGGAACATTTTGTATAGGGACTAATGTTAACGATATTTTCACATAAAATAAAAAACTTAATGAGCTATTTGGTGTAGCAACCTGCGGGTTTAAAGCAACACTATTATTAGATGACGAAATCGTCGTAGTGATACGTTTCTTATTGTAGAAGTTAGAATTTTCAGTGTAGCCTTACCTTAGTATGCATATACCGCTCTACCTACCTTACATATCTATGTGGTACAGAAGGTATTACGTTAACACTAAAATAAAGTCTAGACCAGAAACCTGGCACAAACATGCAGTTCGAATGTCCCGCGTGACTCCTGAGCGGCTGCTACCACAGCGACACACAGTGGAAGTCTAATGAAGTTAGAGGTACACGTAGTACGTTAGTGATGACACGCCGTGTGTGTGTGTGAGTGTGTGTGTGTGTGTGTAGATGAAGCAACCGCTTCCAGAGTATACTTTTGAGTCTGATATATTAAGTAATTCTCTATCTAATTATCTCGTGAAAATCATTTCGCAGATAGATCAGAAAAAAGCCAGCGCAAATGCTATAGAATATTATCAGGTATTAGGAATAAAGTATACGTAAACGAAGTGTTGCATTCCACCTATATTCAAACGGGCTACCTTGGATGAGAATAGGAATAATATTACTAAGGGGCTGTATCTTTAAGTCCATGAACAAAATAAAAATTGTTTGTTGTCATAAGGAGTTCTAAGAAGGCCAACGTTGTAATCTTAAGAAACGACAAAAGAAATCATTCGTAACGTGATTAAAAACAAAGTTAAAATAAGTTTAAAAAACGTGTGTGAGTGCCCAAGTTTAAAGAATGTTTGTGAGTGTCTATTAGTAGCTGGTAGGACAGAGAACCATCACCCCGCCTCAAGCTGTGAGGGTTGGGTAAACTTATTAGTGATGTTAATGTGTTACAGCCCACAGTTTGGAGATTTCTTTTCGGAAGAGAGGGATCCTCTTTATTAGGGGGCTCTCTTAATATGGTTTAGCTCAGCCATTGTGATTTCAATGGAGGTATTTTTTTCACGAGAAAAGCAAAGTTTTTGGAGAGCATTATTATCGATGTCCACAATAGTTCACTGGTATTGTTACTTTATCAGAAGACCGGCGCACAGGATCTAATAATATATAACTTTAAATAACCTTCATGTAACCTATGTCCATGACAGGAACTGAGATCGCTATACTTACCTGGAAAACAATTTATGTCAAGTGCCGATGGAAAACACAAAGCAGAGGGTTGAAATAATTAACATTTTGAAGTTAGTAATCTGCACTAAACCCGCATTCTTTCGATGGTGCCAGGAAGTCCGCCGCATCTCTTTCTTAACGGGAAAAATGAAATCCTATTTCCCAGCACAGGATTTAATAATAATTAACTTTAAATAACCTGCATGTAATCTATGTGCATGTCCGAAACTGAGATCGCTATACTTATCTGGAAAACAATTTATGTCAAATGCCGATGAAAAACACATAACAGAGGGCTGAAATAATTAACATTTTGAATGTAGTAACCTGCATAAACCCTTATTCTTCAACTGTGCCGGAGAGTTCGCCGCATCTCGCTCTTGACGTGAAACATGAATTCCTATTTCCAAAAGGCTTTCCTTTGTCGGTAGTGTCGGCATTCACCTGTATGAAAGACAATTGACAATTCCATAAAACTCTGGCGAATGCTTTCTGGTTTTATTTCTGATACACATAAGGGTTCGAAATAATTATTTACATCTCGAACATGTACCAACCGGCATAAACCCTAAAGTAGGGGAGAAAGACATCATTTATTCCATTGACGCCAGCGGTCGGTGTCATCTAGTCGGCATCATATCTCCATCCAAGGACTTAACAGTCATTGAACTATTTATGACCCATTAATTATAAGAAAAATATTACAGCGAAACACACCTGCATTCTTACACATGACAGCTTAGGGGGTGGGTGATTGTTCGAGGGGGCGTGGTCACATTCCAGACATGTTACAACATGTCCAAGACCACATCCCTTTTCAATTTATATGCAAATTACGTATTCTATTGGTTCTAAATCCCCTTTTATACACTACTCGCATAAAATAGGTGTCTTCAATTTTGTGTCCGTTTATTACTGTCGAATTGTTCAATACCATATACAGTAAGTGTTCTATTGCATTTCACAGAGGTATAGTATGCCAACATTTAACAAAAAGCAGTTTACGAGACCACCTTCATCCAAAAAGACCATTTTTAGAAATTGTCCGCAAGCGAGCGCGCGCGGTTTGCACCTATATGAGTGAGCGTGCGTGCGCGCAAACGCATAACTCAAAAATGAAAGATCGAAACAGACCAAACATGATGTCTGACTTCAATAGCTTACAATGGTGCAGCACGAAGCTTTTCAAGAAAATCTCCGCACACAAAATATTCTATATATTGTGACCCAATTATCGGAATGTCAGACGCACGACAGCTGAGGAGGGACGAGTGGCAGCCGAGCCACACCCTCTCATTAATCGATGTCACTAACTGAGGAGACGATTAGCGGAGTGTCACTTGTCGCTGGCCGCCTCTTGCCCCTTCACCTGCCATCTGGAATTTTCGTGGTGATTCACGGAAACCAGAGACTTCTAGAACACAAAGATATTTCTATAAAAAGGGCTGGAATGAGTGGAGTCAGTCAGTCAGGCAGTGCTTGACGTGCTAGCGAACGGACGAGAGGACTGTGTACGCGCATCGGAACGATAACGGAAGAACTATGAATCGTAATTGTGTGCATTACGTAATTCCGTGTAATTGGTAAGTGTTCAACTGTAAGTCGGTGAAAATAAAAAACATTTTTGTGTTTATGTAATTGGACTTTTCATTTCACGTATCCACAAAGTCACACTGGTGTCAGGAAACGGGACAACATCACCGAACATTACAACCATGGACGCAGCATTGGAACAGATTTTGGAAAAGATGATGGAAATGAAGGCCGAACTGACATCGGAAATGAAGACGGCAAATGACAACATCACCGAGAGAATGGAAAAGAAGTTGGAGACGGCAAATAACAACTTCCCCGAGAAGATGAACGAGTTAACAAAAAAAACAGAAGCGTCAAATAACAACCCGGCCTCAGAGTTGAAACAAATGAAGACGGCCAACGACAACCTCACCACCGTGTTGAAACAAATGAAAACGGCCAACGACAAAATCACCGCCGATTTGAAACAGATGAAGACGGCCAACGACAACATCGCCGAGAAGATGGAAGAAATGAAGGTCGAATTAACAGCGAAGACGGAAACGGCAAACAACAACTTGGACACGACAATGACCGCAAAGTTGGCCGAACTGACCACGGAAATGAAGGTGGCGAACGAGGCTCTCGCCACCAAATCGAAGAAAAGTTAGCCGGCATGAGGGATGACGTGAAGGAGCTGGGAAAGCAGATGGGCCAAGTGGACGAGCGCGTTCAGGACCTGGCGAGCCGCGTTAACAACTTGGAAGGGAAGGCCGACAGCAGCGTCAAGTCCCTGAACGCCATGGTGGAGGACGACGTTGGCAGGAGGTTGAAGGATTTGAAGGCCGAAGCACCGGGACGCGACACAACATCGGCGCGCGTCAAACCTCCGGAATATGACGGCGCGTCAACATTTGAAGTCTTCCGCTGCCAGTTCGACAGAGTGGCCAAGCACAACAGATGGTCACCGGAGGAAGAGGCCACACAGTTAATAGCCAGCCTACAGGGACGGGCCGCGGAAGTCCTAAACACGATGCGTGCAGACAACGGCGGCTCCCAAGGACATCTCGGAGGCCCTGGATAAGCTTTTTGGGAACCATCGCTTAGCCGCAGTATACCGCAGCCAGCAAAAGGCAAGGTCACAGCAACCGGGGGAGACGCTGCAGGAGTTCGCCTGGCAGTTGAATAATTGGCAAGCAAGGCCCTAGTCGACCTCGCACCAGAGTTCGTTTCCCGGGAAGCTGCCTACACCTTCGTCGACAGGGTACGGGACACGGAGATTCGTCAGCGCCTAATGCTCGGCGATTATAAAACAATCCACGAGGCTCTAACGGCAGCATTAAGGATGGGGGCGGCCAAGGTAACAGCTATCCCGACGAGCTATCTATCGAGAACGAGGAGTGTCCGCTACACCGGAGGGAGACGACCAGCCGAGGGACGCCGGCGAACACCTAATGGCCTGTGGTGGCAATGTGGACGGCCCGGGCACCTGCAGAGAGGCTGCCAAAACCAGGAAGGGTAGCTGGAATAACGGGTAAGGCCCGGCGTGGAGAGGGGCACGTCGGCGTCATTACCACCATCCCCTCGAGTGAAACTGTGCGCCGTCAGCCGGCGTATGGATGACAGCCACATCGCGGACGGTTGGGTGAGAGGAAAGCCGTGCCGCGTGCTGGTGGACACTGGGGCAGCCGTAACCATCATCGGACCTGACGTGTCGAAGGGTTTGACAACGAGGAAGCTGAGCTGAACATACGAGCTTTTCACGGCATCGGGCAACACCTTGCCTGTGGAGGAGTCCCTGCTGGAGCTGACCTTGGGCCGGAGTGCCGTGCGTCTGTGGGTGTTCGTCTCGAAGGTGGCTGAGGAGGTGATTCTGGGACTGGATGCCCTCAGATGCCACGGGGCGACGGTCGACGTCGGCAGGAAGGTCCTGCGGCTCAACGGAGAAGAGGTTATAATCCGTCAACCAGAAGAGCGCCTTGGAATCTGCAAGGTCGCCTTGAACGAAGACGTGGTTGTCCCCGCGAGGAGCGAGGTGATGGTGACGGCGCGACCAGAAGGCCAGACAGTATGTTGGGTCCAGAGGCTGCAGGAGTACGACTTCACCTCGGAACATCGTAGAGGGAAGAGCCAAGGTAACGCTGACGCCATGTTCCGAAGACCCTGTCCAGAAGAGTGCGGCCAGTGCACAAGAGTGGAAGAGAAGGAGCGTGCCGCAGCAGTCCGAGTAGTCACGGCAGTGCCTACGGACGGCTGGGATAGCGCAGGCCTAAGGAGGGAGCAGCTGGTGGACGCAAACTTGGGGCCACTCTTAAGAGAATTGGAGGCAGGGACCAGACCAACCTGGGAGGACGTCACACCGAGGAGTGCCACCTACAAATCGTACTGGGTCCAATGGGACTCGTTGAAGACCAGAGAGGGCGTGCTGTTCCGGGTATGGGAATCACCCGATGGGAAGACGCAGAGAAAACAGTTGGTACATCCCTGGAGTAAGGTACCGGAAATCTTGGAAGAAGTGCACGCCGGTACTTCAGGAGGACACCTGGGAGCGAACCGAACGATTGACAAACTACGGCAGCGTTACTACTGGCTGAGACTCCGAGCAGATGCTGAGAGATGTTGCCGTCAGTGTCACGTGTGCGCGATTAGTCGTGACCCCCAGACTAGGAGCCGGGATCGCATGCAGCAGTATAACGTCGGAGCGCCATCCGAACGGATCGCCGTTGACAATGCTGGACCGTTCCGAGTTTCCGACCAAGGCAACAAGTACCTAATGGTGGTCATAGACTATTTCACCAAGTGGCCGGAGGTGTATGCCATCCCAAAAAAAGAGGCAAGGACAGTCACAGACTACCTCGTGGAACAAGTGTACTGTCGATTTGGGGTGCCATTAGAGCTGCACAGTGACCAGGGTACAAACTTTGAGTCCAACCTAATGAAGGAGGCACTACAAAGGCTTGGGGTGAACAAGACTCGCACTACGCCTCTACATCCCCAGTCGGATGGCATGGTCGAAAGGTAAATCAAGACCTTAGAGGAAAACCTGAGGAAGGTCGTGGCCAGCCATCAGCGAGACTGGGACATCAAGGTGCCACTGTTCTTGCTGGCCTACCGCTCGTCTACACACGACACAACTGGGATGACGCCAGCCAGCTTAATGTTCGGCCGAGAGTTACGCTTCCGTTGTGACCTGGCTTTTGGAAGCCCTCCGCAAGCAAAACAGCCAGCGACCGAGTATGTGGAGAACTTGGTGTACCATCTCCACGACATGCACGAGATGGCTCGCCAGAACATTTAGAAGGCGAGCGACCGCATGAAGACCAGGTATGAAAGGCAAGCCAACAGCCAAGGTTTCCAGCAAGGTGACCTGGTCTGGTTGTACCGTCCTACCCGGACCAAGGGACGCTGCCCGAAGCTCCAGCAGCCATGGCAAGGACCGTACCTGGTGGTGAAGGGGATTAACGACGTGGTCTACCGCATCCAGAAGGTTCCCCGAGGGAAGATGTTGGTGGTACACCTGGGTCGTCTAGCCCGCTACGATGGTGCTGTTCGGGGCGACGAGCTTTGAGGAGGGAGTAGTGTGACTCAATTATCGGAACGCCAGACGAACGACAGCTGAGAAGGGCCCAGAGGCAGCCGAGCACACCCTGTCATTAATCTCAGTCACTAACTGAGGGGACGATTAGGGGAGTGTCACTTGTCACTTGCCGCCTCCTCCCCCTTCGCCTGCCATCTGGAATTTTCGTGGTGATTCACGGAAACCAGAGACTTCTAGAAGAAAATGATATTCCTATAAAAGTGCTAGAATGAGTGGAGTCAGTCAGTCAGTCAGTGCTTGACGTGCTAGCGTACGGTCGAGAGGACTGTGTACGTGCATCGGAACGATAACGGAAGACTGGTGAATCGTAACTGTGTGCATTAAGTAATTGCGTGTATTTGGCAAGTGTTCAACTGTAAGTCGGTAGAAATAGAAAACATTGTTGAGTTTGTGGAATTGGAATTTTCATTTCACGGACCCACAAAGTCACAATTTGGAGAATTTTAGATATATTAAATCTTTACAAAAATGTTTTTGACTTTAATTAAAGTTTTTATACCTAAGATATTCGCATGAAAAATAAATTATATGTTGAATATGATGGACATTGAGGAGAAATATAATAAGGTGTAAAACGGTAAACTATAAACAATAGAAACCTTTGATGTAAATTTCCGTAACGAATGACTTTGTTATGTAAAACATTGAAGCCGCTGACAGTGATGTAAGCTAGGTACTAAGACACAACTTCACTATTTACTTACCTTATTCATAACGCTTTGGGACCGGTTTCAAAGCAAAATCTGCATCATTTTAACCTGTCAGCTTGGCACTGACAGCCTGACTCAGTAACACACTGAGTTACACACTGATTGTGAATAAGATAAGTAAATAGTGAATATGTGTTACTATAGTGTTTAGTTATTCGTTAAACAATTTTTCTTCTCACGTGTGCTAACACTTCAATTTTCATAAAATGCTGTTAGTGTTCATTGTGGAAATATTTTGGTATATTTTCCTTGCAATACTTACGCGTATACATCATCTGCTGTGGTCCCAAAACATGGTAGTGCGTTCATTGTCTGAGAATACAAATGCAGGCATAATTCGCTGGCTTGCATTCCTAACCATTCGATAGTTGGGTTTATAAGCTTAGATTACTGAATCCTGATTCCTGAGAGATTAGGTTAAACCAATTTTTATATAAGTTTACATTCAGTTTATTAGAAAGCTTGTCACTATAAGGCATGCTCAATTTACTCGCGTGCGTTCGTTAACAATGCCTAAAGTTAATTATTCTTATAAGGTTATTTGTCTGTCATTGAAAGTTACGTTTACTGTTTTATATGATCTTAGGTAAATCTGTGTCATGGCAACATGTACTACTAAAACCACTCCTTACTTACACCGCATTATCATACAGGGTAATCGACATTGTGATATTCTACCTATATGATAGGGAAACCTTATGACTTTTAACGATATGGAGATATCACGTTATTTCAAGCTCACTACGACAGTCTTTAAAGAACTACCAATTTCGTTTCATGATTACCCTTGTATCCCACAGAGAAATTGAAATATAGAATTAAATTATTTATAAAAAGGTTTATTTCGATTATAATAAGTCATAAAATTTTATCAAAATAATTTGTCGAATACATGTATAAGTTAACCATTTTATGTAATGTAAAAATAATAAATCAGAACATAAATAAATCAGAAAATAAATCACTTAATCTCAAATAAAATAATAATCTGGCCAATAAATGCACAACCGATTGTCATTACTGTGCATGGACATAAAATATGTTTAGCTGCCAGTCTATATGGTTATCAGAACTACCCTTTACCCCTGCCATAGGTGCCACAACTGCAGCAATACCATCATCATCAAAAGACACCCAATGCTTCTGGATCATCACAGCCTGGTATATTCAGGAAAACTTCTCTCATACCATAACCACCAGCATCTGTACGTGCAGCCACAGAGATCTGAAGATATGCCCTTAACGTTGCCGACAGAAACCTCTCAATACCACCAACAGTGTACTGGAACTGAAGTTCATCACCAACAGCAATCCGGCAATCCTGGGATTGCACCACCACCGCTCTTCGACAGCTGATATTCCTCAAAACTGTTATTTCTCCTCCAATTTGTGCACAGCAATCGAGGTATTCAGCTGGCTGTAATGACATCCAAAGGCCGCCGCCCAAGCATATCTGTGGAAGTGCGAATATCCGGCGATGTCATGCAAATCCTCCTCCAACTGCTCCGACATCATACCCAGAGTTTCATCTCCATTTTCTTCTGATGTTCTCAAATTTTACAACCAGGCCGAAGTGCGTAGCTCAGATTCCACATGGAAGAAACATTATGTAAATCTTGAATCTTTCCAGGAGATTTTGGGAATGTACAAATTCAAACTCCACGAAAAGACCGTCTCAAATATAATGCAGTTAACAGAAAACTGAGAAATCAATAACGTGGTTGCTAAGGTTACAGAGTAGTTATAGAATAGGAACAATACAAAGAATATTTAATATGCATGTTTATGTGACTATTGTTCACCGCACAGGAATCGCATAACTATGAACTGAAAATTGAAATATGGTATTCAGTAAAATGTTACAAGAATAATAGGGTCCACTTGATACATTGAAGCAGCGCAGAGCAATGTCGAAGAGTAATTGCGAATGTATTTCCGTATAAGTAAATCACACGCACCCAAAATACCTATGCATACAAAGCATTCCTTTATAGTATATCTAGGAAATGATACACATATTGAACACAAATTCACACTCAACAACATAATATTTAAATGCATTGGCGGCTGGTGGATTATATTATTGGTGGTGCACAAATGAAAAAAAAACACAGAAAAGTAGTGTCTCACCTATTTATACAGAAACTCTGCTCTACTCTCCTTAGACCTGGCGAATCTGTCGATAACTTTTAGCTGATCTTCATAACAAACTCCCTCTCAATTGAAAGCGTTGCAAATACTGACAATCTGTCCTGTGACATTGTGTTCCTAAGGAAAGTTTTTACTCTTTTAAAATATGAGAAACAGCGTTCTACTTCAGCGGTAAACAATGGCATAGTTAACAGCACTCGCAGTAGTTTGACATATTCGCTGAATGTAGCACAAAAATTGCTTTCCTTAATGAAGTCCATCAATCACAAAGTGCCGGACATTCAAGAAATTGCTCTCAACTGTAATTTACAGTCAGTTCTCTACGAATTTTTGTTCCAATGATAAAAGGAAAGAACCTTATTGTTTCTCTAAAGGAATCCTCTGGAAATGTCTTATCATAGTCGGAGAAATTTTCTAGATGAAACAAAGTCAAGGCTACCAGATGCCCCGTGAAGCAAAATTTGCCCTTTGCTTCTCTAAGAATAAAGTCACAAACTTCAAGAGCTTCTCTTCTTTTCACATCATGATCTTCTATTCTCCTGTTAATTGCAGTTTCTTCATGTTCCTCAAATTCCACGCCAGTTGTTAAATTTTGCACTTCCCTTTCAAATGCGTTTAGCTGGGCGAGGGCAGATATTGCATAGCATGGTCGTTTCTGCAGCTGATTGTACAAAATATCCACATGGGGCATGATCTTGTGGAAGAAAGACAGCCAAAATACAAAATTATCATTTTTCAAAATGGCAATAAACCCAGAATTCTGAACAAGTGTGGCGTTGTGTAACAGAGCTCTCTTCTGAATAACCTCTATGCCTTTAATTAAATTCTCCCTGTGTTCGAAAATAGCATTGACGATCCATGAATGAAAATTTCATCGTGTCGGAACAGAACGTGGCAATTGCTTTTGCACAACTTCATCAAGCACAGCTGTTCTATGAGACGAATATGAAAACATGTGCATATTCCTTGTAAATTGGCAAAACATATCCTCACACTGGTGTTTACTGAGGCTGCATTTGTATTACTAAATTAAGATTGTGGCAAGAGAGTCTGCATAATGACCAGCAGGTTGAACAAAACTCCAAAATCGTTCTACAGGCCTGTCATTCACAAGATATCTGTAGATAATAACTATTTGATACCTGAGGAAACATCAGTGGTTTCATCTGCTATGACAGCAAGGAATTCTGCATCCTTAATCTCCCTCATTATTTCCTCTTGGCATACCTCTAACATACACTGAAGAATTTCGTTTTGTATAGTTTTCGAAGTGCCCTTAAAAACAATTGCTTTTTCCAGATGAACCTTCAGGACACTATCGAGATGAGCGCTGAAATCTATTAGACCTCGAAGGATACCAGGGTTTTGTGATGTATGAGATTCATCATGACCTCTAAAAACCAGCTCAAATAATCCGCAACACCGTAGGTATACAGTTCATAATGATATTGTCACAGATTGTAGTAATTTACTCTGACTCAAGTAGTAGGTGAGGTCACTCACTCTCCCTCCTTGACGACTGGATGAGTGGTTTTTGAGCGAGAGACTCTCTCTCTAGTGTCGCCCACTGATGGGTTAGGATGTATCTGTGGGCAGCTCCGCTTTTGTGCAGGTAAACGGCCCTTATGGCCGATTTTTAAATCTGTTTGTTGTAGTAAATATTCTTATTAAGTGAATTCTAATTTTAATTAGCTTTGACCTAGCTCTTTACCAATGAACCATTATAGAAAAAATCCCAATCTCTCGCTAAAGCATGTAGTTCTACTCTGAGTGTTTGCGCCCAAGTGTTCGACCTGACCATGTGTTTCTTAATTATTCACAAAGTAAGAACAGGTGGTCACATATTGGTGTAAGGTGCCGTGTATACTTTTTTTAAACAAAAGGTTCAGTGTTAAAACTCAAATAAAAATCAATATTCCGTGATATGTAGAAATTGTGTATAAAAATGTAAGACCACGTGGATGTTCTGGCCTCATTTTTGTTATTTTCTTTATAATGTTTTTTCCAGGCCCCTTATTAATTCTGTATAACGTGCCAAAAGTCTTTTAAAATGTTTTCTGTATTTTGATTAATATATGGTAACCTTTTCCTAACTTTGATTTAATATGAAATGAAATGTTTAGCGTTTAAAGCCCGCTTTAACTACATACGGCACCGCAGGAGATGACACTGATGATACATGAGATGAAGATGGAGCACCGGTGGAATGAGATGGCGGAGGAAACCGGAGATCCCGGAGAAAACCCGCCCCAGCGCCGTTTTGTCCACCACAAATCTCACTTTGCGGTCGCTTGAGATTAAACCCGGGCCGCCTTGGTGAGAGCCAAGCGGTCTAACCACTGAGCAACGGCGCAGCCCACTTTGATTTAAGGAGTAATATTTTGTTGTGAAATGTTTTCTCGCTCGTAATTACTAACCACCACGTGTTATTTCAGATGTGCTGAGTGTTCCCCCCTTGAATTCAAGTTATCTACTCAATATTAGGTAGTTTTCTTTTGTGAGTAAAATAAGATTTTGGAATTTGTGTATTCATGATTAATTCAGTGCCGTAGTGTGGAAATTTATGGTGTATTACACGTGATATTTGTGTTAGTGTTCGTCTATGAAGTAAGGTTATAATTGCTACTTTATTGAATGGTTAGTTTTCTGAAAGAATTTGTGTAACTTGGACGTAATATTTGAATTTTTGTAAATGATGTTTAGGATGACAGCTTTTCAAAATTTCACTTAAGATATATTTGATATATTTGATAGTATGGTCACACTTTATAGTGTGAAACAGGTGAAAGTGTAAGTAGAAAACTTGAGGTATAAATGTTACATTTTTAAAGCAATTTATTTGTTTGGTTCCAGTAGGTGGAACCTCTGCTATGCCCCTAACAACTTGAATGATTCAGTTGTTAGTTCTGGCTTCATTTTAAAAATATTCTTTGTTATATTTTTTTAATCCATATAGTAGTTCTGCATAAATGCGCCAAAGTGCCAAGTAGTAATTTTTCTTCCCATTTGTTGCTGTTCTTAGTAACTCAACTTGTGTACTGATTACTGATCATTATTTAGTTCATGATGTCGAAGCGTACTAGGCGCCAATCTAACTTACCAATGCAACCTTTGGTAGAATCAGAACGAATCTCCAATTCTAGTGATTCTAGTGCTAATGTTCAGCTTGTGTCTACCCCTGGACAAGCTATGGCTCCAGTACTGCAAACACCTGTATTTAGGCCTGCAATTGAACCATCATATTTTACAAGTACTTCTTCAGAATCACCATGTGATTTTCTTAGAAACTTCGAAATGGTAGCCACAGTCAATGGCTGGAATGATGAAATGAAATTGAAATTTTTCCCTTGTTACTTAAAAGAATCCTAGGCACAATGGTTCCAAATTTTTCAACATAGAAACCCACATCATGTTTGGATAACTTTAGCTAGCAGTTTTCTTACAGCTATTCAAAGAACAAATTCAGTAGATTTGCTAGAAATGAAGCTTCACCAGAGGGTGCTGTTAGATTCAGAACCTATTATGAGTTATGTGTATGATGTGTTATCTCGGTGTGATAAGATTAATCCATGTATGATACAAGCTGAACAAATTAAACATTTATTAAAGGGTTTAAAACCTCATTATGTGCAGACTTTGGTTCCCTTAAACCCACAATCAATTGATGAGGTTCTAACTGTCATTCGTAAAGTAGATCATGCTCAGTTTTATGTACAAAGTCAACAGCACGTGCTTACTCAAAATAATATAAATGTTACAGTTCAATCTTCCTTAACTCTTAACCAACCCTCAGTGGCACAACTGTTGCCAGCCACTAGTACTACGGCTGCACCTTCTGTAGCTATTACAGATTTAATTAGTAGAGTTGACCAGTTATATACACAGTTTAGTCAGTTTCAGATACCACCACCAATACCTGTACAGTTGAGCCAGCCTGGTTTTCAGTTGCAGCATAGTCAATCTTATGCACATGCTTTAGGTCGTCAGTCTAAGAGTGATACATCAGTCATCTGTTACAGATGTAACAGGATAGGCCATATGGCAAGTGTGTGTCGCAGTCCCCTACCTCGTTCAAAAAACGACCAGTGTCCAGCCTCAACAGACCACACTTAGCAACATTACAGCAACGTTCCAGTCAGGCTTCTTCACATTCATCAATACAAGGGAATGTAGCTCCTGTATCATGACAGATTTTAAATTATACAGGTATAATCAATGATAAGAAAGTTAATATTCTACTGGATACAGGTAGTGCAGTTAGTATTTTAAATATAGCTCATGTTACTGACTTGTCTAAATTGCAACCTATTCAAATGATGTTGAGGACTGCTGGAAACAAATTGCTGGATGCACTCTATTGTATTGCTTTAGAATTTGTTATTCATAATTCTGTTTTTCAAGAAAACGTTTTGGTAGTTAAAGATTTAGCACATGACCTCATTTTAGGTTATGATTTTCTCAATAAGCATGGTGTAGTTATTTATTACACTCAAAAGTTAATTACAATGACCACTACTGAAGGTAACACTCTTGAAATGCCTATTCATCATGCCACTGCACCATTTGCTATTATAGCCATTAAGCCTATGCAAGATGATGATTCTGATCAAATAAATGTTGTTAAATATATTGTGGTGCAAGATGTAAAACTTCCCCCTTTAACAACTAGCTTTGTGACAATTAGACCTATGATACCAGTTATGAACGATGTTGAATTGGAACCCTCTGAATCTATTATGCAGAAAAAGCATATTTCTGTTCCCTTTCTATTGCGTCAGTCTTTATCAGACGTGGTTATTCCAGTTCACAATAATACTGCAGTACCTCAAACATTATTTGCTAACACTGTATTAGCAAAACCTTATCATGTTGCTTTAGTGCAAAGTAATTCTATTGCTGCACCTGATGTTTCTATATTGAAAGCTCCCAATTTTGACTTTAATGTAAATAGTAAATTGTCTGATTTACAAAAAGGACAGCTGCATTCTTTACTTTTAAAGTATACTCACATTTTTGCTACTTCTTTTCAGGAATTAGGTACTACTGATGTAGCTCAGTTTGAAATTAAAGTTACAAATCCAAATCCTATTAAGCAAAGACCTTATAGAGTACCAATTAAACAACGAGAAGTTATTGCTCAACAATTAAAGGAAATGAAAGATGCTGGTATAATTCGAGAGTTGCAATCCCCTTGGGTATCGCCAGTTGTTTTAGTCAAAAAGAAAGGTGGTTCTATGAGATTTTGTGTTGATTATAGAAAATTAAATGCAGCAACTGAAACATCTTCATTTCCATTGCCACTTATTGATGATTTATTGGCTTACTTGGGAGATGCAAAATGGTTTGTTTCATTAGATCCTTTATCAGCATATTTTCAGGTGCCCATTGCAGAAAATAGCAAGAAGTATTCTTCATTTGTCACTTTTAAAGGTCATTTTGAATTTGAAAGATTATCATTTGGACTGACTAATGCCTCTCGATTTTTCAGTCATATAGCTGAAAAGTTGCTAGGTGATCTTCAGTATACCAAAGTCTTTGCTCATTTGGATGATATTATTGTGTTTGCCAAAACATTTGAGGAATTATTAGCAAATTTAGAAGCTGTTTTTCAACGTTTAGAAAGTCATAATTTTAAACTTAAACCACAAAAGTTTTTTTTTTTTTTTTTTTTTTTTTTTTTTTGCTATGGAAAGCATTAAACTCCTAGCCTTTGAAGTTTCAAAGGATGGTATTTGCCCTGATTCAGATAAAGTTGTTTCTATTCAAAAGCTACCAATTCCTAACAATGTTAGGGATGTAAGGAAAGTTTTGGGACTTTTAATTTTTATAGAAAATTTATTAACAACTATGATGCTGTAGCTTACCCTTTGATACAATTGACTAGGGAAGATCAACCTTTTATATGGGGTAGTGAACAGCAATTAGCATTTCAAGAGTTAAAACAATCTTTAATATCAGCTCCTGTATTAGGCCATTATACTCCAGGTGTGTACATTGAGCTTCATTCTGATGCTAGCGGTCTAGGTGTTGCCTGTGTACTCTATCAAAAAATTGATAATGTATTGAAACCCATTGGTTATGCTTCTAGAACTTTGTCAAAATATGAAAAAAATTATAGTGTTCCAGAATTATAACTTTTGGAAATTGTGTTTGGCCTTACACATTTTCGTTCCTTTGTTTTTGGCTATAAAGTACATATTGTTAGGGACCACCCTTCCTTGTGCTATTTAACTAATTTGAAAGATTTGACAGGCCGATTAGCTAGATGGAGTTTAAAACTGCAAGAGTTTGATTATACCATATGTTATAAATCTGGAACAAAACATCATGATGCAGATACTTTGTCTCATCTTCCTGTGTTGCAACCTCAAGTTACTGAATTAAAACAATTATATGAGCTCGTTACTTGCCTGTTGTCTCCTGTTGAAGTTGCAGACCTACAAAACAGAGATCCTGCACTTATTCCCATCATTGATGCACTTAAGCATCCTACTTCTGCTCCTGCAAAAATTCAGAGACAAGCTTCCACCTTACCCTCAAGTCTGGTGTCTTGTATAGAAAGAATGCTGTTTCTACTGGTCCTCTGCATTTATTGGTAATTCCAGAAGCTCTTAAGCATGAAATTTTATCATCGTATCATGAAAATCCCCTTTCGGGTCATTTAGGTTTTCCTAAAACATTTGCAAAAATTCACTCTCGGTACTATTGGATTGGTATGAAGAAAGATATAGAACATTGTGTTTGTTCTTGTCATAGTTGCCAAACAACAAAAGGACCAACTAATAGGAAACCTGCTGGTGCATCACAACCAATTCCGGTCACAGCCATTTCTGAACGTTGGGGTATTGATTTGTTAGGTCCTTTTCCAAGATCTACTTCTGGACATAAGTATATAATCGTTGCAAAAGAATATGCCTCCTGTTGGGTTGAATCTGCACCCTTGTCCTCTGCTACAATTCCACAAGTTGCTAAATTCATTTTACATAACATTTTCTGTCATCATGGAGCTCCTGCTACTTTACTTTCTAATCGAGGTTCAGTCTTCCTTAGTGAAGTTACCCAAGAATTATTAAAAGCTTTGTCTGTATCATCTTACTTCACTAGTGCTTATCACCCAGCCTGCAATGAATTAACTGAACGTTTTAATCAAACCCTTTTGAATATGCTTAGCCATTTTGTTGATTATAATCAGAAAAATTGGGATGTTATATTGCCTTATTTAATTTTTTCATATAACTCCTCAGTCCAGGATACCACTAAGTTTCCCCCCTTCTTTTTAATGTATGGTCGAGAACCCAGTTTTCCTGATCAAGTTCAGTTGCAGGCCACCTCTAATAACTTTTTTGTGCGGCAAACTCTTCAAGATATCCAGAAGGCTAATGAAGTTGCAATTTGTAATATCACTCAACAACAACTTAAGCAAAAAGTTCTGTATGATGCTAAACATAGAAATGTTAAAGTCAATGTTGGACAACTTGTAAAAGTTTTTACTCCCATTCGCAAAAACGGCAAATCTACTAAGCTGCTTCATAGGTATTTTCGACCATTAAAAATTATTAAACAAATTTCTCTTGTAACTTATATTGTTGGTCGACCACAAGCCCCACATACTAAACACCAAAGTGTCCATTTTTCCATATTTTCCCTTATTATGATCCACTAGGCCCTTATAGGTTATAAATTTTCTTTTATATTTCAGATTTATATAACAAAATCCAACATAGGAGATGCAATTTCATTTTATTTGCTGTGTTTAAAATTTTGGGCTTTACTAAAGCTTATTTATTCTGTAGTAATCTTATTCAATGTATTTCTTTCAGCTATGTTATGTTTCAGTTATTACTGATAGTTTTTTTAAACCACCTCTTTTAAATTTAACAAAGAATTTGAAATGAGGTTATGTCTAAGTTACTATTCTGGAAGCTTGCAAAATTTCTGATTTTGCTTGTCCTTTGTTTCACTCAACGTTTCTTTTAAGACTAAACATGCTGTAATTTTCCTTAATTCTTTTTATATTGTTGCAAGTGTGTATATAGTATCCTGATGGCTGCGGAAGAGGGCCTCAGGATTAATTATTGTGTGTGTGTGTGTACTGTGAAAATTATTTTGGCTTCAAGGATTTGCTGTTATGTACCCTTGAATGCAGTGTTAATATAGAGGAAGTAGTGTGAAGAGGTTTATGTGAAATTTTGCAGGGGAGCTGGTATGTGCCTGCAGAATAGATCATGTATGGTGTCAATGACCCTGTGTGGTACCTCAGTGTCGAGATATGTATATTAGAATTTTTTTCTCTGTAATGAATGATTATTGCAACAGTTTCCTATGAATATTTTTTTCCTTTACAGCTGAAGTGCTTTGGGAGAAGATGGTAGACACTGTACAAGCTTAATCTATAGTTTTTCTTTCACAATGATTATTTCCATAGTTTGATAATTAACCTAATTTATTAATACTTTTTCTAATTTTGCATTTTAGGAAATTTAAATAGTGCATCTTTATATGGACCATTATTTATATACTGTTGTTTATACAGTACCAATAGTTATGATAACTCATGGACACTTAAGTTTCATTATTTGTATTCTGATGATAAAATATCAATATGTGTTTGAAGTAAAGGTGTTCTGGAAAAAGTATAGATGAAATTAGCAAATGAAGTGTATTGTTTTACTTATCTATGGTTAACATTTATCATACGTCATGATGATTATTCTTATGTGTAGTCCTAGTAGGTAGAGCTTATTCCCCGCCCCTAGTTAGGAACAGGGATTCCTAGCTAGTTCCGGCTTCAATTTTTGATAGTATATTTTTTCTTTTTTTTTTCTTTAATCCACTTAGTAATTCTGCATAAAGAGCCAAGAAGGCTTAAAAAAAACTGCTGACAGCCAGTCAGTTGTAGCTTTAACACAGTGCTGTAAAGTAAGCTTGGATGCTGTTAAGATAGATTTAGTATTTCTTATGTGTATTTGTTAAGTTTTATAGGATAAATTGGCCTTTAACATGCAATGCTTGTCAGGAAGCTGATAGGTTCCTGACACAAGGTTGAGATGTAATATTTTGTGGTATTCTACATTATGCATGTTTATTAGTGTTTTGGATTTTAATTGCATGCTTGCATGTGTTATTTGTCTATAATAATGTACTGTGCATTACATTATGTTGCATGAAGGGGGACATGTATATGTTTAATTAGTTATGTTAGGAAAAACAGCTATGATGTCATTATATAGTCGACTTATGCCATCGCTAAGAAAATAATTTTATTATTCAATGAAACTTAGGTAAAAGTTGGGGTGGGGAACTGATTGTATACTAAATATACATTAAATGGAAGATTGTGATTGCAATAGAATGCTGTGTTCATCTTGCATTTGTAATCTTTTCAATATATTACTTCAAAATATTCTGTTAATGTCTGTATTTCAAATCATTTTTTTTATAAATGTGAGTGTTTTGCAATATACTTTATTGTCAAATGTTTTGTATTAATTGTCAATTCTTTTGTCTTCAACAAAACTGAGAAACTCTGCTTGTAATTTCTAAAATGTTAAAGTTTTGTGAGTAAAATCTAGGTAGTGTATACTACAATTTCTTTTCCTTTTCAAGGGTACCCTTCATTAGGTTTATCTGTGGCCACACTCATAGTTTTCATATTGTTAATATGTGCACATACATATTGCTGTTCTTTATTGTAATTTTAGGTTCATTTATTCAAAAAAACTTTGATGTATTCTATTTGCAATCACAGCTTATTTTTCAATGTTGTGTATGTTATGTAATGTTATCTACTCAATTTGCATGTCATTTTCAATTACATTTCTTTGTCTCTGATACTCTTGTAAAATTGTTCCAGTTTGGTTAGTTGAATGTCATTAGGAGCCCCAGCTATAACACATCTAGCCACTATTTACTGCAACTAAAACAACCCCCCAACTTCCTGGCAGGTGTGCTATCACCCTGTGTATGGTCATCCTCTACAGCACACTCACAATCGTCGGGTGAGGGAGGTGTTTTCCCCTCACCACAGGTTCCAGTGGACTCATGTGTTAGCCGAGTACGGGCCAACACCACCTTATGTACTATCATCATGTGTGGGAAATGGTTCCCCTGATTACAACAGACATCTACAATGACTAGTGCTTCCAAGAAAAAGAAAAAACACCCTGGTGGTGCATCTAATTCAGTGGGGTTGTGCTATGACCGTGATTTTTTTTATTTTGTGGCTAAACTATCAAACTAACAGTTGTATACTGGGAACTCCACAGTTATCAGTGTCTTTTTTTAAAATAATAATGTTTAAATATACTGTAACACTATGTCAACATTAATGTAATACTGTTTTAAAGATCAATGTATCTATTGATCTTTGGGTAAGCGAGGGAGAGATGTCACAGTTTGTAGTAATTTACTCTGACTCAAGTAGTAGGTGACGTCACTCCCTCCCCCTCCTTGATGACTGGATGAGTGGTTTTTGAGCGAGAGACTCTCTCTCTCTCTAGTGTCGCCCAATGATGGGTTAGGATGTATCTGCAGGCAGCTCCGCTCTTGGGCAAGTAAACGGCCATTATGGCCGCTTTTGTAAATCTGTTTTTTGTAGAAAATATTCTTATTAAGTGAATTTCACTTTTAATTAGCTTTTCCCTACCTCTTTACCAATGAACCATTATAGAAAAGATCCCATCCTCTCGCTAAAGCATGTAGTTCTGCTCTGAGTGTTTCTTAATTATTCACAAAGTAAGAACAGGTCGTCACAATATTTAGGACATATATATTCTGCGTAAATTTATCGTTATGCAGCTGTATGTTCCTTCTGTACGCACTGTCCATTTGTGCAGCAATACTAATATTGCCACACATTGCTAAACTTACTGCATTTTTATATGAGACGAAGAGGACTCATGCTTTTTAACACGGTCGTGCATGTGTTGTACATCTTTCATCCCTTGCTTCATCCAGGAATCATCTCCTCCAAAGAACAGTGATGGAAAACAGTATAAAGAGTTATTAACTGCACACCCACATAACCAGTCGTGCTTCTTATACATGTCACGGTTGAACTTCCTATTGAATGTTCTAGCTTTTGTCTTAATCGTTTGGGTTATAGAAATGTTTGGCGTGGGCCTACCCATGCGTTTCACTTCCGAATTTTCTTCAGCAGTCCGTTGCGAAAAGGGCTCTTCCAGTAAAGATTGCACGGTATTCATTCTATCAGAATTTTAAACATTTACAAAAACAATACCTCACAATAAGCACTATAAATAAAATGTTAGAATACTCAGTTTAACCTTAAACAAAGCTTTCTCAAAGCGAGCACGACACAACTCCACATAAAAGCAGACCCACAGATACATATTAAGCGAAGCCTCAATGTCAGGCTATAGCCGTTGCTAAGAGAAGGAGGGGCTAGGTTTATAAACCTCTATTTAAGCGTGTATAAGAAGTCACTCCCATCTCTTCACCTTCCCGCAGCCACCTCAGAGAGCCTACATTTCGGCGAAATCTTAGGTTAACACCTTGCATCAAACCTAGCGGCTCTTACAGCTAATCACTTTTTATTTCGACTTCTGCCGTCATGGACAGCTACAGACGATACGCGTAATTGAAACATGTTTGTATATAGAACAATGCAAAGAAGTACAGCTTTAATGTGCAAAATGCCCCTGTTGTATATTCAAAATCAGTGGATGTAGCACAAAGCTGCTGCCTTATGGAGGAACCATTATCACAGGGTAATCGACATTGTGATATCCTACCTATATGGGAGGGAAACCTTATGACTTCTAACGATATGGAGATACCACGAAATTTCAAGCTCACTACGACGGTCTTTAAACAACTACCAATTTCGTTTCATGATTACCCTTGTATCCCACAGAGAAATTGAAATATAGAACTAAATTATTTTAAAAAGGTTTATTTCGATTATAATAAGTCATAAAATTTTATCAATATAATTTGTCGAATACATGTATAAGTTAACCATTTTAGGTAATGTAAAAATGATAAATCAGAACATAAATAAGTCAGAAAATAAATCACTTAATCTCAAATAAAATAATAATCTGGCCAATAATTGCACAACCGATTGGAATTACTCTGCATGGACATAAAATATGTTTAGCTGCCAGTCTATATGGTTATCAAAACTACCCTTTTCCCCTCCCATAGGTGCCACAGCACCAGCAATACCATCATTATTGAAACACAGCCAATGCTTCTGGATCATCACAGCCTGGTATATTCAGGAAAACTTCTCTCATAAGATAACCACCAGCCTCTGTACGTGCAGCAACAGAGATCTGAAGATATGCACTTAAAGTTGCCGACAGAAACCTCTCAATACCACCAACAGTGTACTGGAACTGAAGTTCATCACCAACAGCAATCCGGCGATCCTGGGATTGCACCACCACCGCTCTTCGACAGCTGATATTCCTCAAAACTGTTATTTCTCCTCCAATTTTTGCACAGCTATCGAGGTATTCAGCTGGCTGTAATGACATCCAAAGGCCGCCGCCCAAGCATATCTGTGGAAGTGCGAATACCCGGCGATGTCATGCAAATCCTCCTCCAATTGCTCCAACATCATACCCAGAGTTTCAACTCCATTTTCTTCTGATTTTCTCAAATTTTACAACCAGGCCGAAGTGCGTAGCTCAGATTCCACAAGGAAGAAACATTATGTAGAAATTCCAACTCCACGAAAAAACCGTCTCAAATATAATGCAGTTTACAGAAAACTGAGAAATCAATAACGTGGTTGCTAAGGTTACAGAGTAGTTATAGAAAAGGAACAATACAAAGCATATTTAATATTCATGTTTATGTGACTATTGTTCACCGCACATGAATCGCATAACTATGGCCTGAAAATTTAAATATGGTATTCAGTAAAATGTTACAAGAATAATATTGTCCACTTGATACATTGAAGCAGCACAGAGCAATGTCGAAGAGTATTTGCGAATGTATTTCCGTATAAGTAAATCACACGCACCCATAAGACCTATGCATACAAAGCATTCCTTTATAGTATATCTAGGAAAAGAAACACATAATGAACACAAATTCGCATTCAACAACATAATGTTTAAATGCATTAATCACAGTTCATGGACATTAACAAAAGCAGACAAAAACGAGATGCAGGCTGTCGAAGTGAGACTTTTAAGAGCAGTAAAGGGATGTACTATTTTAGATAAAATCCCAAATGAAAAAATAAGAGAAGGTTTAGAAATAAGTTCTTTAGAAGAAAAATAATAAATTATAGAAATGAATGGAGAGAGCATATTGAGAGAATGCCGAGAGATAGGATCCCAAGAATATTTATAAACTATAAACCTAGAGGAAAGAGACATCCGGGAAGACCACGAAAACGATGGTCAGACATGTTTTAAGCCGGAACAGGCAGCATTGCCTAGCCCTTGGAGTGAAGAAGAAATGTGTAGTGTTTAACGCCCGCTTTTACTACATACGGCACCGCAGGCGGTGACACTGATGATACATGAGATTAAGATGGAGCAGCGGTGGAATGAGATGGCGGGGGAAACCGGAGGTCCCGGAGAAAACCCGCCCCAGCGCCGTGTTGTCCACCACAAATCTCACTTTGCGGTCGCCTGGGATCGAACCCGGGCCGCCTTGGTGAGAGCGAAGCGGTCTAACCACTGAGCCACGGCGCGGCCTGAAGAAGAAGAACAAGAACAAGTAATCACAGTTATATGGACTTTAGTTTCAAGTAAACGAATAACACGCAGCCGTCACATATATTCCACCCGAGGCATCATGGGAGTATTTCTTCTGCTGTGCATCCGTTGCCAAACTTAGCGTAGGGTTACGCTGTGTTGCCAACACTTGGGATTGCGGAAAATATCCGAAAAATGCTTTTTGATTTACAGAGATTGGCATTTATTTAGTTTCTTGAGTTATATATTTTATTATTATAATTTAATAATGAGGTTAGAGGTATATATAACCATTTTTCTTCTCTTGCTCACGTTAATTTGCAGCTAGTGGTTAACTACATTTCCACACATTGGTAGCACTCTTTAGCGGCCTTTAGCTACTTCCTTTGGTAACTCTTTTCTTCCTTTCCTCTATTTTCTACTATATAAGTGGCGTCGCTTACCTTGGTGCGGCTAGACTTCGTTGTGGCAACATATTGTGCTTCATTAACTCCGTAATTACTGCGAATCATTATAGAGCTATGCTGTGCTCGCTGACTTATTACTTTGATTTAGGTATATGAGAGTATAACAGTGCTTTCAGTACCATGTTTCGATTGCTTTATATAACAACAATTATACAGTTGGTTCCAAATAGGTCTCCAACAGCACATGCGGCTACCGAATTATTAATTGAATAAGGAAGGTCTTTAATGAAAGAGCTATGACTTTTAATTGTAACCCCCCTTTTTCCCTCGAGACAAGGTAAGTTTGGATTTTTATTTATGGCGTTCTTTAAAGAGAGAGTGTATCGTTCTAATCCGTCTGTTGTAATGTTTGCCTTCTTTGAGAGTAGAAGCAACATATACAATATTTTAAAAGTTTCGGTGCGCCTTTGCCATCACTGATTCCCCGGACACTCTCGCTTCCCTCGCCCAATAGAAAAAGCCCGGGAATGGATAAAATAGCGCACATGCTCTCTTAGGGTAAATTAAAGCTCTTCGGAAGGATATCAAGTGTGAGCTTTTATTTTCAGTTGAGAAAGAAGGGATCAGTGTAGTACTTCCCGCCCCCTCTTTTGATACCTTTATCCCTTTTTTCTAGAACGATGTGCCAATCTTCCTCATTTCCCTCTTAATTCTTGTACTTCAATTTTAGTAACTTTCTACCATACATTTTTATCATTTATAACGAGATATAACTTGTGAATTTCATTACAGTTTACTTTGTGTTAACGTGGAAGTGAAAGCACATCTACGACAATGTAAAATAATATTGCTTGTGCCCAAATCCACTTTTTCTCACTGTGCAGAAACAAATACCTCGCTAAAATGCAAATGCAAACTTAATTCCATCACCACATGTAACAAAGTAAATAATATTTTTATTTGTAAGTCCAAATCTTCTTTCCCCTACTTCCATCTTCTTAATTTTACCAGAATCTGTAATCTGTTGATCTTGTGTATAAGTTTGTCACTAAACAATTCTATTACTGTATTTCGCTATGCCGAAGCTGTCCAGGGACCGATCTTGCACCTCTGTCTCAGGAATTAAAACGTAGTTCCATTGAAAGAGATAGATCTCTGCCACGGTGCAGTATTAGGGATTCAGGAATTTTGTTAGATTAAAAACACCAGCAGGATGACATCTAACGACACATTTCTAGTTCTGAGCAATGAGAAACAACAATTTTCAAACAGATAAACAGTGGAGACCTTTATTAAGGAATACATTTAAACAGTACTTCACAACAATTTAAAATATGGAGGTATTCAACATTGTTTTCTGTGCTGCTCTTACACAAGGAGTAATTTTACTCAATTAGGTAAACCATTTAGGTTCCAAATGATTCATAGGAGAATAAACCCAGATGTGATTGCTATTGACAGTGATATAAAATCTGCTGTAGCTAGCCTGTTTGTCAAGAACTCCAGCAGAAAATCAAGAAGAAAATGTCTGATTGTTGTGTAAGAAACATATTGTATAAGAATATAGCTTAAATGGCACACTAAGTTTTGAACATTTTTAGTTTTTCCCCCATCAGAGGACCAAGTTCAGCCCGTGTTACGTAAAATATATGAACTGGAGAAACCCAGTGTTAGAACAGTCAATCATTGACTTCTCTAAAAGACTGCAGCCATGTGGTATCATATTTCTAAACCTTTTCTGCTGGTTATGGACGAGGCTCCATACTTGGTTCAGCAATTAACCAACTGAAACTGCTGTACCCTAAGCTATAGTATATGATTCACTTACGAGGTACAATTTCATTAAATTTAATCATTAATAAACTCCACAAAGAATTCAAGTTAATAATTGCAAAGAAAGGGTAACAAAGACATTTTAGTTCAACTTTCTCAATCATTCTATATAATAATTTGGTATGATAATGTTATGTTTATTTCCTTATGCCTAGTCCATACCTAATTACTTAACGATAGTTACCATAATTTTTCTAGCATAATTTCTTACGATATTTAAAGTTAGATAAAGTATACCAACACGTCACTCATATTTACATATAACGTTTCTCCTTTGTTCTGGCCGCGCCGTGGCTCAGTGATTAGACCACTTGGCTCTCACCAAGGCGGCCTGGGTTCGATCCCAGGCGACCGCAAAGTGAGATTTGTGAAGGAAAACACGGCGCTGCGCCGGTTTTCTACGGGATCTCCGGTTTCCCCCGTCATCTCATTCCAACGGTGCTCCATCTTCCTCTCATGTATCGTCAGTGTCATCGCCTGCGGTGACGTATGTAGTAAAAGCGGACGTTAAACACTACACATTTCATTTTTACTTTGTTCTGCCACTGGGTGGGTCATTGTGTGCACTGACTGCGAAAATGTTTGTTTCGCGTTTTGCACCGTTCATTGAAGCATGCTATAGTGCAGAGAAGGAAAATGTCAGTTTTGTGGACGTGTTTCGAAAAGAGCGTGAAGACGATTCCTTACTCACTGACCCAAGGAAAGAAGAGAAACACGGATTGAGTCAAAAAGGCTTTTAAACTTTTGAATTTGAGTTATTAAAAAAGTACTTGTGGTTTCCATAGAATTATGTAACTGTCTAAAATAAGACCTGAAGCTTTCTTGGCTATGAATATGCTCAATTTCTTCTCAGGCAGCAAGCCAAGTGAAAAGACGAATAGAAATCATGCTTAATCGTGATGCTGGATTTCAGTTCAGCTCCTCTTGGAAACCAGCCTTAAAATTGGAAATCCGTCAACTTAAGAAGCACAGATAAGTACAGCTTTATAATAAGGTTAAGTAGTTACATTCCTTTGACCCAATCAGTTTTCCATACTCACGTCATCTCCTGACCTGGCATTTAATTTACTGAAAGCAGTCTTCTGTTCCGTAATGCGAATTTTGATAGTGTTTTGTCTTTGTATATATTTGTGTTATATCCAGTGTTTCATTTGTGGTTATAACATTTAATAAATCTCCTGATGATTGGAGAGATGCACACTCCCGAAACATGTGTGCCTGACGTTCAAGAGTTCCCGAGTTCGAATCTCGGTCAGGGTGAATTACTTGGATACGGTTTCTTCCGGGCTTTTCCCTTAACCTTATAGATGAATGTTGGGTAGCTCTAAGCTCCATGGACCCTGAACACAGTTGAAGATCATTTCGCCCATTTCATTCACCGTCCAATATGATTTATAGCGTTGGAGGACGTAAATTAAAAAAAAAAAGACTCGAAACGTCGAATACTAATCGTCTTTACAACTGGCTTGCTGCCCGAGAAGGAATTGAGCATATGTAGCTATTTGTATTTATCCGTCCATAACTCAAGATGTAATTTTTCTTTTCTCTCAGCTGTATGTTCAAAAATGTAATTACAATAAATGTAAATCTATATTCTAAAGAGTATTCCGAAAGTCATTTAGTGGACATATAGAAAATTAACAAATAACAAAGCCAAGGAAACAACACCCATGCTATGAATTTCACTGTTAGTTATACTCTTGAAAATCACAATAATTGCGATTTGTAAATTATTTACAACTTGCAACAGTTCCCGTTTGGTTTTGTGTTTTTTAAGTTATTAATAAAATATTTATGCAAATGTTTGTTATTGCTTAGCGCTTGTTGTTTCTCTTCCATGTCTGCTTTCAGATGTTTCAAATTTGTAGGATTTGTGAAAAAATGGAATATATTTTTCGTAATCCCTGCATAAAAAGTATGGTGTTAGCTCATTTAAGCTTGAAGGAAAGAAGTTCTCTCATTTTAGATTAAAGTTTATGTATTAAATGTAGGTATGCTTGATTAACTAGTTGAGAGAATGTTAAACGATTTTGTTTAAGAATACTTGAATGATGAGATTCCCTTTTATCTACTCAAGGTTGTGGTGAATTTGAATTAAATTAATTGGGCATAATATTATCAACCATGGAGGTCAAAACTGCTCCACTGTCAGAAATTGACGTCGAAGTGCATGTGTACTAAAACTGCGTTCTCTGCAAACCATGTGCACTCCACATCTACTTCTTTCCTCCAATACTGTGGATCAGTTATGCATAATAAATAACATTTTAAACCTATCTGCATGAAGTAAATCACAATTACATTAAATTAAAAGAATGAATATCCATCCAGTATTAGTAATGTGACTTGCATTTTTAACATTGGGAAATTAACACTATATAAAACAAAATAATTGGGTTGTCAAATTACTGCATCAAGAATTTTGAGTTAAAGAATTTCGTAATTGGAAATATTTCACCACATGTTGCATATAAAAGAAAGGCCAATAGAACTAGCCAATGTAGTCGTTTCTACTACCGTATCCCAGGTATTAAGCAATTAGTGTGCGGTAACATCTTCAGCAGCATGATGGTGGTGGTGGCGGTGGCGGTGCAGTAGTAGCAGAAGGACAAATTTACCATTTATGTGAATTATATTTAGCATTCCATAAGCTGCAAAATTATCTTTTTTAGAAGAGAGGTTAATGAGATGCATGCTTTATACTAATTGATTCACTTCTATTTGAATACTATTTGTTGTCAAAACAAACAAGCCGCAGCTGACTACTTAGGGAGCCTTGCAGCTCTCGATCAGAGCATTTTCCTTGGCTTTGGTTCAAAAGGCAAATGCTGAAGCGTATTACACTTGACCATCAGTCGCAAAAGGCTAACTACAAAATCAAACGAAAGGAGGTAAAGAACTATCTCTTATTCAAAACCACCTCCTATAACACTAGTGAAATACATTAAAAGTAGTGTATGTGATATGCCATACCCATGTACGTTTTATATAGTCACTAGAAATATTTTCATAACATTTCGACGTACAAGAGAGATATGGGAAGCCGAATCTATAGGGTGTTAGGCATATAATCATCGATGCTTTAGTAATTGGTTGTCACACACACACACACACACACACACACACACACACACACACACACACACACACACACACACACACACACACACACACCGCATAATGTTCAATATTTTCTTCACGGTCGAACTGAGGAATGAAATGAAAAACGCCCGTGAATATTAGCATTTGCTGTCATGCGTTCTCACTTCAATACCTGACTTGCTGGTTGTCGTAGTCTGGGCTTATTAGCTCTTCACAAAGCACTTGGCTTGAGTTACACATTTAAGTAAGTAATAAATATCTTGGCAATGCAGTAATAAACACTAAACCCTCAGTTAAACGTATTGAAATTGAATGCATAACAACCGTGACTGATTCCTGTACTTTTTATTATCAGGCATCGGATTCCATACACCTGTAAAGAGATATGAACAGGGGTAAGACTTTGTGGTGACAATTATTTATAAAATCGCATTAATAATTTTAATTGGTGGTGCTTTGTGGTTTCTTTACTATAAATTCCCATTAATTTCGCGCACATATTTGGGCAGAATTAATGAGTAATGGCATGGCTGAAATGAAAACTAACAGGTATCTAGAGTAGCATGACTACTAAAACTCATTTTTTCCAAATTAAAATACTTTACTTGAAATCATCAGATAGTTGGTAACATGAATAAAATCAAATATCACACATTAAGCATCGTCAAACTGTAGCATAAAACAAGTTGTGATATTTTCGCTATTTCATACCTATTCTTTTGTCTGTCACAACCTAGTTATATGTAGAGAAAAATCTCTCACAGTCAGCATTGGACATTGGCAACCACAGACAAGGAAGGGAGTTTTCACAACAATTGCCGTAAGAATCATATTTTTCCTTCAATGCCAAGAGTGCTATTACTACATCTAATCAGTTATCCTTACCACCATGGCTTTGCTGCTCAATAATGTCGCAAAGCTCTTTGTAACAAAGAAGCAAATCAGAAACACAAGTACTAACACTGGTTTTAAATGCATTTAGTTGTTTAACTGCTGCCATTCATGATTTAAATCTTGATTTAATAACTAGCCTAGAAGGCTCAAACAAATTATCTAAAGCTTTTATGGCTATTACATCAGCAGGTTATTTTGCCATAATAGAGTTTCATTTAGACAAAATCATAGGGCAGGAAACTTTCTGGTTATCTTCTACTGCTTCTCTAACACTGGGATCCATGATATGATCTAAAAGTGCACTTACTCTGTTTCCAAAGTGACCTTCTAACATTTCACATTTGTCTCTCAGAGTGTTGAATTTTGAAAAAAAAAAAAAAAAAAAAAAAAAAAAAAAGAAACAGGATGAGCCACAGGTTTTTGTTTGGATTGAAACTCTAATATTAAATCTGTTATCAATCTGCAATTTTCAGAAACAAATGTTGCCTCTACCTTTACAACACTGCAGAACTTGGCATCGCAAAAATGATAATTTAACAAATTTTGCACAGGAACTGAAAGCTTTTCCTTTTTAGAAAAAATTGACAACTGCATCTAAATAGTGCCAATGTGAATTACTGAATTAAACCAGCCAAAACAGTGTGTTAGTAAAGGCAATGGGAACAGTTTTAGCTTCAAAATCTGGGTGGTTTTCAGTGATGTATTGTTTTTATTCATTTTTTAACTTTCAGGCATTTCGGAACACATTCATAAACCACAAGGTACAATATTTTCATGTTACCGTAATGTATGAGAGTAGCTTCTAAGAAGTTCAATCTTATCAGTACATTTGGTCAGCATAATAGTAGTTTTTGCTGCGCACGGTGTGGTATCCATTAAATAACATTTCTAGTTAGCATACGACAAACAGTTCTCAGTACCACAGACCAGCCGGGTGCTGTGGTGTCAGTTTACTATTGCACCGCTTAGCTGTTACTTCATGGCCCATGATTATGTCACTTTATTGGCTATGTTAAGTGTTAAATTTTATCTTGCTTTCGTTAAATTTGGAAACATTTTTTCACGACTTGTATCTTCATGCTATGAAGACATAAATGTTAAATTAAAGTTAAATTTATGCAATTTGTAATAATTGCAAATTTTTCTATGCAGACAAAAAGTAACAGAAATTTTCTCATTTATCACTAAAAATATTATTCTCTAAAAAAGGATAAATTCTAAAAAAAATCACGAAAAATTTCCTTAAAACACAAACTCTTGCCTCTGGATATGAAGTTTATGAGTCTCGCAGTATGTAACTGCTCACGTCAGTCACGCTGACCACACGCAGAGAGAGAATTTATACAAGTCCCAATTGTCCTCTGTGCAGCAAAGAAGAGGAAATGACTGAAGAACATCTTTTAACCTGTGAAACCCTACCTGCCGGACCCACTACACAGAAATATTGGAGAGCTAGAAAGCTAATGGCTTCATTGCCAAAGCCTAGCATTTGAAAACAACAACATTAGTAATGCTGAAAAAGTGTATCAAAACGTGGATTGGCACAATCTTTAACTGTAGCAAAAACAATCATCATTTGACACCTTTTGGAACCTGAACTTAAAATAAAGCTCTTAGCAATTTAAAAATATCAGCAAACAAGAATTAACAGTATGACACAATATTGTCACCCTGGCGGCAGACTCGCGAAGCCGATGAAAAATTATGGCCGGGGGAGATTCGGAAAACTTCGGGACCGATCGTTACCGGAAGCGAGACTGTTGAGTGTAGAGTTGGAAAAAATAAACAGTTTTTGAGGTTGCTAGCAAATTGTAATGGTAAACGGTGTATTGCGAGGAAAATAAAGTGTAGTTTTTGTGTTTTCTGACCTCGTCTTGTTATTTCACGAACCCACAAAGTCACAACTGGTGTCAGGAGTGGGATATACGACAATGGAAGCTGCATTGGCAAAGATTTTAGAGAAAATGGAAGAAATGAAGACGGCCAACGACAACATTGCCGAAAAGTTGCAAGAACTGAAGGCCGAAATAACAGCGAAAACGGAAGCGGCAAATAATAACCTGGCCGCGGAAATAACAGCGAAAACAGAAGCGGCAAATAACAGCCTGGCCGCGAAGCTGGAGACTACAAATGACAACCTGGCCGCAAAGCTGGAAGAAATGAAGGTTGCGAACGAGGCCCTCGCCGCCAAATTTGAAGAACAGTTGGCCGGCGTGAGGGATAACGTGACGGAGCTGGGCAAGCGGATGGGCCAAGTGGACGAGCGCGTCGAGGACCTGGCGAGCCGCGTTGACGACCTGGAGGGAAAGATGTGCCCCGAGGAAAGATGTTGGTGGTACACCTGGATCGCCTGGCCCGCTACGAAGGCGCTGTTCGGGACGACCAGCCTTGAGGAGGGAGCAGTGTCACCCTGGCGGCAGACTCGCGAAGCCGATGAAAAATGATGGCCGGTGGAGATTCGGAAAACTTCGGGACCGATCGTTACCGGAAGAGAGACAGTTGAGTGTAGAGTTGGGAAAAATAAACAGTTTTTGAGGTTGCTAGCAAATTGTAATGATGAACGGTGTAATGCGAGGAAAATAAAGTGTAGTTTTTGTGTTTTCTAACCTCGTCTTGTTATTTCACGAACCTACAGTGAAAAGAGTGAAAAGAGTACCCAAATGTTAACATCATTTGTTAGCATGAGACTCATTTGCAAGTTCGATAATGGTATTACATCATAACTATTTTAACTACAAGAGTATTAATTTTATTAACATATGTTCTTCATCGCAAATCCTTATGAATAGTAATTTAACATAGAAATAGATTATTCTGGTTCCCAGTTTGTCCACTGTGTATTCTAAAAGTGAACTACACTCTTCTTCAAGCTGTACATCAGTTCACAATATACAAAATGATTATGAAAAATATTATAGTGCAAGAAGACTAATGATTTGATTGTCACTATTGGGTGTTAGAAAATGATATACCTATATCACATATGTGACAATATCAAATCAATGTCAACCATTAGGTGTTAGAAAACAACATACCTTATCATATATGTGACAATATCAAATCATTGTCAAACACTGTGTGTTAGAAAACAACATACCTATATCACATATGTGACAATATCAAATCATTTTCAAGCATTAGGTGTTAGAAAACAACATACCTATATCACATATGTGACAATAGCAAATCATTGTCAACCATTGGGTGTTAGAAAACAACATACCTATATCACATATGTGACAATATCAAATCATTGTCAACCATTAGGTGTTAGAAAACAACATACCTATATCACATATGTGACAATATCAAATCATTGTCAACCATGGGGTGTTAGAAAGCAACATACCTTTATCAAATATATGACAATATCAAATCATTGTCAACCATTGGGTGTTAGAAAACAACATACCTATATCACATATATGACAATATGAAATGACTTCTTACCTCAATTTCTATTAATGGAACCACATCGCTGGTGGCTTCTAAACTTTGTGTAAGCTCTGTAACATCTGCAACAGAGAAAAACAAAAGTCCATGTAATAACTATTCACATACATGTGTAAGTGTAAGATTTGAAACTCTAGCAGTGAACGTTACTATAACATGTAGACATATATCTGCTTCATTTCATAGCAATTGTTTAGCTCATTACTGTTGATTATGGAAAGCCAAAGCTGTCCTAATTGCACAAGCACCAGGGCCTAGTTCAACAATAGCCCAAAATGTATTCTCTTTGGTATCCCAATGTGAGATCCATGTAATATCCTACGTAAATATTAATAATTCTTACAAATGGAGCAATAAATAAGTATACCACTACAAAAATAATAGTTGGGCTAATAAATGCATTACATAGCATTATGACTAATGTAAATGGTATCTACTGTCTGTCCACCATAAGAAAGCAAGGCAGAAGAATGTGTAATGTAATTACTTTTTCAGTATTTATGCTCGCCTTCTAGATATGATAAACATGCTAGGTTTATGAAAATACACAATGTTGTCACAAAACTCACCCATACATAATGCCTATCTATCACTGCAGTTATTGAAACAAGCACTATATCTAACAGCATGGGTGACTCATATATACTCACATACACTCATTTCGTAGTAAACACATCCACTAACAGAGCAGATAAACTGCTCATGCCACTCTGCTTCTTCAGATCTAGCTTGTCTTCTTGTGGTAGGTAGACAGTACAAGAGCAGTTATTTTTATCCACTGCCAAGAAAGAATAAATTATAACACACATTTTAATTATTTTTCATTATTTTTCATTAAATTATGCAAATATTTCAATTTCAAGACCTCAAAATATAACTGCCTTGTTAGTCCATTTCATGCAGTTTTCTTTTGATAGTGCAAATGTCATTAAAGTGAGTTGTTACTAATCCATTGCAAATAAACTCCATGAAAGTGTTGCTACAAGCACTATAAGCCATGACACCATTGAATTTTCTAGTTATAAGACACTCAAATTAGTTAAGATTATTACATACCATCTGCTCTTGCTGCCTGCTGGTATGTGGCATCACTATCGAATGAGTTCTCTAGCGGTGTTGCAGTTGATGCAAGCATCTCTTTTAATTTGGGATGTACAATATTCATGCACATCCTTTTCCTCCTCCTGTTTTGTACACCTCCAGCTTCTCATCTGCAATATCTTTTCTTGCTTTTCCCTTTAAATTATCGTAGCACGTTCTTAATTTGTATTTCCCTCAGTATAATAATGGATTTAAGTTACAAATTGTTGTTGAGAAGATGAAGTTGATAAACTTTTCTTCCGGCTTGGCAAGAGCAAGTTTGTTTGCATAATAGTCACAAATCCTGAAGTTACAAATTAAATATTATTTTGTTTATTAACTATATCTATTGCCACAATGTATCAGCATTGTCGGTGCACTAGAATTTTATTCCACAAGGCTCTTTGTACACGCAATATATAGGTAGTATTGTACAAACTCTTAATAAATAATTATAACTTTAACCAGAGGTTAGTTGCCGAGAATCATCTTCTAAAAACAACAGACTATTAAAATACTTCATACAAAATCATAAATTTGGAATAATGTAATATTTTTCGCTTACCTGAACGGCTGTTAAATTGTACGGCCAGCTGCTCCCACGTGGCCTCCTTCTGTTTTATTGTAACTCCATCAGTTCTTTTATTTTCTATAACTTCTTTATAGTGAGACGCCAAGTCTAACAAAATATCTACTTCGAAAGCAGAAAGGTTTGGAGTCCTCTTGCTCTTGGTTTACATTATGGTTATTTTCTGCTATAGCTGTTTAAACACGTGCTTCTTCTTGGAAAAATGCTAAGCGAAAAACAAACGACGAATGGCGAACACGAAGCAATGAACTTCCAGATGTGTTCGGTAGCCTTCTTAACAGTTACATTTGAAACGAGCGGTGCGCTCTAAGGCACCGAGTGCCTGCCAGGTAATCACTGCCAAATAACCGGCGATTGGCAATGGTGCACCAGGATGTAAGCTTTAGCGCAATGAGCTTTTAACTGCGTTTAGGCAAACGTCTCTTGTGGCTTTGCTTAACAGGTTGGTGTACACGGCCATTAGTGATGAAATAGTGTGAAGTTATAGTTATAGTGTTATGTTATAGTTATTGTCCAGCAACGCAAAGAGGGGCCCAGAAAGGTATGTGCTGCGACAAGGACAGCGAATGTGTGTGGCAGAGAAACCATCCTACACTAGGAGCAGAACAGTTAAAAAACATGCGTCTTATTCACTCTGTACACTAAAACCGAGAAGAATGATTCACAAAAGTAGAAGCCGTCAGAATGTTTTTGAATGGTCTACAACTGTATTGACATGGGGTGTCATACCCCGTAGGGGAGGGTATCCTTCCCCTTCAGCTGCCGTGGTGCAGACGCTGCGGACCCCTAGCACTCGTGGTACCTCTGACGTTACTAGAGGAGCCTCGGGCCGAACATTCGAGCTTGAGAGTTGTTCGGATTGGATTGGACTCGAGGGGGCAGTGGTTCCCGACACCCGTGGGAGATCTGGTACGTCTACGGAAGGGGTTGAGAGAGGTCATATATTCCCGTGTACTAGCCAGCATAGCTAGAAGAAGGTGTGCTAGATCACCAGGCGGCCCCACCGAGGTCTTATCGGTAGCCTTCACCTTTGGTGTTGGGGCGCGTAAGTGGCTTATCCACTTCCATCCCGTCTTGAGTCAATAGGACCAGATGGGTTGGGGGCTTATTTTCTAGGTCTTGCCCTATGGGAAGCCCCACGGAGGAGGCACCGGGCGCCCCCTCGGGAAAGTTCGGTAACTCGCTGGTCGTCCGAGGGGGGAGGGGTCAGTCTTCACTTTGTGTGGATTGACCTGGTAGATACCCCCGAATTTATATATTATGGGGTGTCATAAATCTGTCCAGGGAGGGTGTGGGAACCTTCGCCAAACCCCCTGAGTCTCAGGCCTCGCAGACTTACTCTCCTGTGGAGGATAGTATAGATATTTATAGTGTGAAGAAATGATTAATTTCCATCAATTAACTTAAATAATAAGAGTTAAATGATGAAGCCTGGGGCTCACGTACTTACAACAGTTAGTCGTCACCAACGGTGTAGCTCGGATGTGAGAGCCCCTAGTGGTTTACCGGGGAAATATACGAGTCAAATGGAGAATTAAAAGTCATGACAAGTTGGCCATGATAGCTCAATGGGTTGGAGCGATTGGGCGTAAACGAGTAGAACCTTGGTTTAAATCCCGACCATGGCATTGAATTCTTCAAGTTGACTCTATCATGGTTTATAACTGTGTCAACTGATTTGTACGAAAACAGCTCTCCCGGAAGAAAATTCTGTATGCTCGCACTGAGATCATCGATATATGTGCTTTTGGCGCCTATATTGCTCGCTCACTCAGCCAGGTTAGTGTACTGTTACGTTACGTCTGGAGAAAGAGGCTGAATAAGCGTCACTTTCGAGTTTCTGAAGTGACAGAAATTTTTTTTTATAATTTTTTTATTGATCGATCAGCAGTACAGTGCTTTACAGATCAGAGTGAAAAGAAGGTAACAGTACAATAAGAACAATAACACTCAGGGGTAGGCTAGCAGGCCGCCCCCTAACTACATTAAGTTAGAACTCCAATGATACTCTCTGAGAAATTATGTCAATATTGAAGATGTAAGACGAATGTAGTCCTGAAGAGGTAACAGTCCTAGTTCGTGATGGAGCTGCTGATTACGGATGAACCATGGAACGTTGGAAGCGATGCGCATGAAGCGGTTCTCTATGACCTGAAGACGACGCAGATGACATTTGTGTGCGGCCCCCCACACTTGGCAGGCATATGTAATAAGTGGACGAACGAGTGATTTGTAGAGTAACAATGAAGACTGTAGGCCGAGGCTTTAACGGCAATGCAACGGAGGTGAGAGTTTTGAAAGTCGTCCGGAGGCCAGTAATATAAGACGATCGATATGAGCACGCGAAGTGACAGAAATCTGGTGAGCTCATCCCGTTTTCATAACAAACGATAAACGTTATTTAATAAAATATTGTAACTGAAATATCTTTGAAGGCTTTGGCAAGCAGTGGAATATCTTTCGCCTTTGTAATGCTTTGGTTTGTCGGAAATAAAAGAAGGTGCATGTGTTACGAAAAAGTTCAAATGTGACATTTTATATTTACTAATAACCCGATCCATGTATACATATATAACCACATTTCCTGTAATAAGTAAGGGATTACCTGTTGCATTCTACTAAAGCAGCAGTACTCGTTTTGAGGTCCCATGAAAACACTCACCATTTATGTCAAATACATTGTGTTGAGTTAAGTATTTTTGAAGCCATTTTGTCTGATTAATACTCATTACGTTTATCAACGCACCAGCGGATTCTATTCTTAGAGCTCTGCTGCAGTTACATTGTGTAAATTGCAATAGTTATCACACTTTAAAACAACTATACCACTAATTATATGTAATTATTTATGCAGAAACACTCAAGAGTAATAATCACGGCCTATGGATCCTTCCCACTTAAGTCTTTTGTTTATCTTGATTACACATAGCAAATGCGTAATGCAGCTGTTTCTGCAAATGTTTGATATGGAAACGTTTATGTTCTTTCAAGCTTCCGCAGTCAAGCAATACGTTTAGAAAGTTATATGGTTGTGTAAGAATGTTTTGCTGAAGCACCTAAGTGTCCTGGAAACAAAACGATTTGTATATAGCGCCAGCACTTTTTGACTAACCGTAAACATGTGAGTACAAACAAATAGCTATAGTAAATCACTAGTAACTGGTAAAATTTAATGTATTAGTGTACATTTTAACTTTATAACATGTTGTGTATTTGAAATATGATTCGCAGAGCAACCAAGAGTGCACTGCCTTTAGTTATAGAGAAAGTAATTGACGAGAGAGTTGCTCACATTTAATTAAGTCGTTCATTCTTGTAGTTTTGGAGAGAAAATGTTGTAACACTGGGAAATACGTTTTATGTAGACACTTGTTCTGTGTAATTTAACCTACCAAATCTTTCGATATGAATAGAACGAATGTAAGTTATTGAGTTGTTGGAGAAATGCGCACAACGTTTCGAGATTCTGTTATAAAGGTTAAGGGGAGGCACCTGTGAAAAATGCTAAAATCCAGAGTTTACATCAGAACTGCTTGAGATTTCGTCATTAGGTGGGGTATAGGGAATCTAGTTAAGCTTATATATTCTTTTTTGACAACGTACCTTTACTCATCCTAATAATTTTGATGGTCCTTCTCAAATTAGTCTCCCCTGAATGTGATGCACTTTTCTCAGCGTTTCTGCCAGTCTTCACAGACATGCTGGAAACTATTTTTTGAGAGATCCTTCAAAATTGTCTCCCCAGCTTTCACCACTGCTTCTAATGATGGATAATGCCTCCCACGAAGGCGTTTCTTTGAAATAGGGAACAGAAGGAAGTCTCATGGGGCTAAACCCGGGCTCTATAGAGGGTGACGGATGCACTTCACGTTGATTTTTGCAAGATATTGCGCAACAACATTGGCAATATGCGGCCGCGCATTATCGTGGTGCAGCATCCAGTCTGCTTCATGGAAATATGGTCTTCTGCGCCTGATATGGATTTGCAATGTTTTCAGGACATCCCTGTAGTATTGTCTCGTTACTGATGTGTTTGCAGGTACACCGTGCTGATAAACCATTCCATTAATATCAAAGATTGAGATTACCATAACTTTCTCAGCAGAAGCAAACACTTTTAATTTTGGGGGTTGGTTGTGAAGGAGATTTCCACATTGAGCTTTGCTGTTTGCTCTCAGGATTAAAATGATGTAGCCAAGTTTTATCAGCAGTGATTAAGTTTAAAATAAACTCCGGATCTTCCTCTAACATCAACTGACCTAACTTGAACTGCGTGTAACCTCCACTGTAGCGGTAGTTATACTGAACATATCTGAATTTGCCTGGTTCTCACAGGCGAGAACCAACCAACAATGTACCAACAGTGAAACTACTACAGCGTATTTGTGTCACATTAGGCTAAGAGAATATAATAAGTTTGAATTACAGTGCAAAAAATTATGACCGTTATTGACGAGCCCTCGTAATGGCGTAGTCTTTCAGACTGCTCTTTAGTAAAATCTACCATTGTATAGTTCAGCAATCTTAAGGTTAAACGTGGATAAAACTGTCACCAACGTTCCATACCGTAGAAATCACATTGCAATAGCAGCCAGTGTGCATACATATTATTTTGATTAATGGGTCACCCAGATATAACTACTCAAAATAGTTTGATTTCTGTTTAATGGAGAAAAGATTGTGAGAGCTTAATAAAGCGAAAGCTGGCTCCCCTTGTCACAAAAATAAGTGAGGTCAGTGACAATAGTGGTTGAATTAATTGGTAGGGCGCACCGTGGCCGAGTAGTTAGAGCACTCTACTCTCACCAAAGAGGCTCGGGTTCGATCACAGGCGACCGCATGTGAGATTTGTAATGAACAAAGCGGAGTACCGGTGCCCCACCTTCATTTCATGTATCATCAAAAACACCGCCTGCAGTTGGTGTAGGTACGGGAGGTAGTTAAAGAGGGCTTGTGGATACAAAGAACTTTCCGGGCTTCCGATAAGGATACCTCCAGCTCTGTGGCGGCTACTCCGTCACCAAAATGGGAGGCTGGTACCCAAACATCCGATATGAACGGGGCGACTATATCAGAGAAAGTTCTAGTGCCTAGATCGCAACCAAGAGCCTAAGTAACATTATATAAAGCACCGAGAACACCACCTAAGACTACTGCAAATAATAAAAATCAGTGAAGTCGTCTGACAAAGCATCGACGTCTAACAACAGGACCAAATTACCCATTGTGTACCAAGCTCCAGAGATAAAGTTCAAGACTCAGTGTGATAGAACTGCCTTCCTGAAGCAAAGCGCAAAGCCTGCTACAGAAAAGTCCAAGAGGAAAAGTCCAAGAACATCTCCGAGATCATCGTGGGAGTTGTCATCTAGGGAGGACTCCGAACGGCGACAGTCACCTACGTCGGTCGGAATTTCCAACCGCTTCGAGCCTCTCGAACCGAAAAGTGTAGAAGGAAAACGGTCTTCTTCCATAGAAAATATTGAGCAGGAAATATCTGACCACGCTGCTGCATCTGCAGCAAAGAAGAGGCAGGATAAACCTGCAGAAACTAGCGCTACACCCAAGTAACAGGGCAAATTGATCCGAACACCCCTGAAACATACGTAATGTGTGTATTTATTTGACATATCCCATTACTATCGCCATAGCTATCCTTCAATGGAACATAAGAGGTTTAAGAACACATCGACCAGAACTGGAACTTTTGCACACTAAGCATAAGCCTTTGTTGGTATGCTTACAAGAGACTAAGCTACGACCACAAGACAAGTTTAAAATCAGACGCTACACACCACTGAGGTGTGATACTGAAACAGAAGAGGGCATTCCTGCTCACGGGGGAACTATGATGCTCCTCAGGGATGACATATTTGCAGATCCGTTACAGCTAAAATCTGATGATGATGATGGTTGTGTTTTAAGGGCGCGCAACTGCTGTGTGACCAGCGCCCATAAAAACCAGCGGAGCTAAAAACCAATAAAAAGGTTAAAACACTTCAAGACTAAAAGGCTAAAACTCTAAGAGACTAAAAGGCTATCAATCAAATAGAAACAAGGTAAAACACCCGCACTACGGTGGCAAAGACTAAAAAAGAGAAACTAAAGCCAACAAAACCAGAAAAAGGGTTAAAATGGTTAAAATACCCAGACTCTTAGGGCCTAAATCCTAAAATTTTCAGACAACATAAACGCTGAAAACTTTACCCACCGCCGTCTCGTCATTCGCGAGTATCTCTGCCAAGCTGGCCGGCAGCTGGAGAGACCTCCGGAGACGTGCAAATTTAAACAGTCTAAAAATACATGAGACACCAACAGTTCGGCACCGCAGAACGTGCAAACTGGAGCCGGTGTCCGGTTTAACAAAAAGTTATGGCTAAAATAACAGTGTCCAGTGCACAACCGAGCCAAAATGACCTCTTCCCGCCGTGATACGCGACAGGAGGTTACCCAGTGATTCGGAAGCTCCTTTACCATTCGGAGCTTGCTGTCACGAAGAGCAGACCGCTCGTCGCGCCAGGACGAGAGCGCCGCCCTACGCACAACAAGCCAAAAGTTTTTCGCCGTCACACATGAGATGGTAACACTGGGATCAATGGTTTCAACCTTGGCTGCCGAACCCGTCATTTCGATCCCGCGCAGGCCCACATAACCAGGAACACATGCACACACCACGCTAACGCCCGAGGCGTGCAAAACGTGGAGGGCGTCCTGGATCCGCTGTACGAGAGGATGGTGGTTGTACAGCGCACGGAGGCTCTGGAGTGCGCTAAGGGAATCACTTAAAATGAGGAAGTCACCAGACCCTCTGCAGCGAACATAAAAAATGGCTCGGTATATTGCATGGAGCTCTGCAGTCTAAATGGAAGCGTTGCCATGGAGACCGAATGTAAGGGGTTCGGCCCCATGGACATACGCGCATCCAACACCAGCAGAGCTCTTGGACCTGTCGGTAAAAATTAAAATAAAATCTTTATAATTCGATAAAAATTCTAAAAACAAAGTGCGGATAGTACTAGTTTGGGTTATTGACTTGTCGTGCGCAGCCATACTGAGATCCACGGCAGGTGCAGCATGCAGCCATGGGGATACACCCTTTCACCTCGAGTAAGCAGCCGGGTTAGCTCGACAGCATGCCGCCGAAGAAGCTCCCTGAAGCGAAAACCTGGCGGCTTAGATCTTAATCGGCTGTTCCAATAATGTATGTCTGTAAAGGGTGCAAAGGTCGGATGTCCAGGCATACGAAGCAATCCACAGCCATAGTTGCCCAGCAACAGGTCCTGCCGATATCGCAGAGGAGGTGCCGCGCTTTGGCGTAGAGTCTTACGACAGGGCTAGTTGGAAATGCCCCAGTAGCTAAACGAATGCCAGAGTTATGGACCTTGTCTTGGAGCTTCAGCACTTATGGACGAGCTGAAGTATAAACGATGCACCCATAGTCCAGCTTCGAACGGATTAGTGTGCGATATAAGCTGAACAGTACTGCACGATCCGCTCCCCACGATTTCCCACTAACTATCCGCAAAATATTTAGAGAACGTTCACATCGTGCTTTCAACTGTGCTATATGTGAGGACCAGGACAGCTTTCTATCGCAAACCAGTCCGAGGAATCTAGTTTCATCGGCGAATGGTAAAACTTGGCGACCAAGTCAGAGCAGGGGTGGTAGCCGACGTTTCCGGTGCCAGAAGTTAACGCATACTCTTTTCTCAGTGGAGAACCGAAAGCCGTTCTTAGAGCTCCATTCTTGAAGGTTGTCTAAGCATTGTTGTAGACGACGCTCTAGGAACTGAGTACGCTGAGAAGTACAGTGGACTGCGAAATCGTCAGCAAATAAGCACGATGAAACCCCTCGAGGACACAGTTAGAGATAGAATTTATGGCTATAGCAAACAGTATAACGCCGAGCACTGATCCTTGTGGGACACCGTTATCTTGGATAAAAAGGTTTGAATAGACCGAGCCGACCCTTACTCGGAAAACGCGATCGTTCATGAACTCACGAAGGAACACAGGTAGGCGTCCACGAATATTCCAGCTGTGCAGGGTGCGTAAGAGGCCTGCACGCCAACAGGTGCCGTAGGCGTTGTCAAGGTCAACATATATGCCAACGGTCTGACAGTTCTTAAGGAAACTGTTCATGATATGCGTTGACATAGACACAAGGTTGTCTAGTGTCGAACGGCAATGGCGGAAACCTCACTGGATGTTCGTGAGTAGGTTGTGAGTTTCCAGCCACCACACCAGCCGCCCATTGATCATGCGTTCCATCACCTTGCAGCCGCAACTGGTGGGGGAAATAGGATGGTAGCTGGAAGGAAGATGGCGGTCCTTTCCAGGTTTCAAAATTGGGATAATGGTGGCCTCACGCTACTTTTCAGGAAAACTGCCGTCAACCCAGGTACAGTTATAGACCTCGAGTAGGAAAGCCTTCCCTTCGGGAGAGAGATGTTGTACTAATCGCATGTGGATACCGTCTGGTTCTGTTGCACATGGTCGGGAGGATGAAAGTGCGTGTTCTAGCTCTGCCATGGTGAACAGGCGATTGTAATCTTCAAGGTTTCTAGAATGAAAGCAGAAACCTTGAGACTCCACCTGATTCTTATTTGCGAGGAACTCAGGTGTATAATTATCTGAGCTAGACACATGAGCGAAAGTACTGCCAAGGGTGTTAGCCATATCAAACGTATCCACAACGACTCCTGAAGGAGTTTTCAAACCAGCTGTCGGTATGTGAGTTGATTTTCCGCCCACGCGCCTAAACCTATCCCATACTACAGATGAAGGTGTATGACGATTGAAAGACGACACAAAGGCGTTCGAAGATGTCTTTTTGCTCTGCTTAATAAGTTTTCTAGCCCTGGCACGCATCTTCCTGTACTGAATAAGGTTATCCAGCGTGGGGTGCCGTTGGAGAACCCGTAGGGCTCGCCTACGATCACGGATGGCATCCCGGCATTCATTTATCCACCATGGGACAGTGCGTCGACGAGGATTCGGAGACGTACGCGGAATAGACCGTTCTGCGGCTGAAAGTATCTGTTCAGTAAGATGTTCGACCAATTCGTTCACAGAGGCGTGCTCTTCATGACTAAAACCCGCCAACTGGGTGTAAAGGGCCCAGTTGGCATATTCTAAACGCCTGGTAGGTAAACGCGTGGAACACACGTTCTAATCTAGGAGACTAATAAGACGGGGGAAGTGGTCACTAGAGTGTAGCTCAGAGATTACGTTCCATTGTAGGGAGACTGCTAACTGCGGTGAGCATATTGCCAAATCCAGATGGGAGAAAGGTGTTGAAGGCATCGGAAACGAACGTGGGTTCTCCGGTGTTCAGGAGAGTGGTCCTCGCTATTTAGTTATTTGTAGAACTGAGGAAGGTCGAAAGTTTACTACCGTGAACCCGTTCATTATTTAGAAGGGTTTAAATAATATTGCTGGTCCTGTAAGGTCATGTACTCGATCTCGCAATGGCACGCTCCTGGTCGAAGCAGTTTCTCCGACGCAGGCTGCAAAAATCTTGAAAGCCAATATGCTTGCGAGCTACCCGGTGCGCGTTGAATTGAATAGGACCCTGAACACCTCGCGTGTTGTTGCAAACAGCAGCGCATTTGGATGGTATGTCCAATGAGGCGATTCAGGAAAACTTGGCGGAACAAGGTGTGACTAATGTATATCGAGTTCACCGCAAGAGAACGCGATAAACTAGTGCCCACTCGTATTCTGTTCCTTACCTTTGATCGGATAGATCTCCAGCAAAGGATTAAGGAAGGGTATGAAGCTATAGAAGTGACGCAGTATATACCCAATCCACTGAGGTGTTATAAATGACAGCGCTTTGGCCACACAAGTGATTCCTGTAATGGAGTTGCTACTTGCGTTGATTGCGGGGAAGTCAAACATGATAATGCTTGTACTTCACCTGCAACAAGTGTTAACTGCAGTGGTTATCATTAATCGAAATCAAGAGAATGCCCGAGATTTATGGAGGAAAAGGCGATCCAAGGGATCCGGGTAAGAGAGAGAGAGAGAGAGTGTGTCCTTCTTGGAAGCTCGGAAACTCTTGCACATTCGTCAGCCCCATCGTCCCTAGGACCGTTACTTATTGTGCAGTTGCAGCTGAGCCGGTACCTAGACGTGAAATCTCAACACAAACTAGCGACATAAACGGGGCAGTAATACCCGAAAGATCCATTACATGAAGATCACAGCCAAAGCAACAAACACCAGCACGAACAACTAAGAGCGCGCCGACCAAGTCCAGTTCTAAGAAGTAGGATTCAGCCAAGTCACCGCCGAAAGCATCTACTTCAAGAACATGTGAACCGGTAATATATAATATATCGGCAAGGAAATTTAAGACATTATATGAACGAACCGACTTCCCGAAGGAAAATAGTAAGCCCAGTGAAAGGAAAGCTAGCCAGCACAGAGGTCCACGGACATCTCCGTCAACATCTGAGGAATCATTGGAGAGGACGCCGATCGGCGAATTTCATCTTCGCCTGTCGCAGTTTCCGATCGTGTGGAGAGATTCTATTCGAAATTACCAGTTCGGAAACCGTCCTCCATTGAGGATGTGGAGCGGATAGATCCTGTCCTCACTGCTCAAAGAACAGTGAGAAAAAGGCAGGAAAAGCCTGCTGAAAGTGCTAGCCCTGCCCCAAAGAAAAGGAACAAATTGATTCGACCACCTCTGGGGATGTAGCCTTTGTCATGGCAAGCTCATATTAAAAGTAGTAATCTTATGCCTTTTCGTATTTTACTGGAAATTATAGTTTTTTATTGTTTTTTTCCTTTTTATCCATTTGGGATTATGTATTTTATTGACGTTTTGTCTTGATCTGTCTTTTAAATTTACAGTAGTTATTATCTGTCTATTGCCTTGAATTAGTTTTTATAAGGACATTGATGACCAAGCAATTGAGCGCCCTTATATAGAAAGCATCATCATCATCATCATCATCATCATCATCATCATCATCAATCATCATCAATGGATGGAATGTCGCCACACATTACCAGTTAAGGTCAAGGCCAAGCAGACAATCTCAACACGGAAAGTGATGGCATCCGTGTTTTGGGATAGACATGGAATATTGCTAGTCAAGTTTATGGAACGAGGGACAGCCATCAATGCAGACGCTTACTGCGCTACTCTGACTAACCTCCAACGTGCAATACAGGATACGCGACGTGGCCGTCTGGAGTGTTGTTGCTGCATGGCAATGCTAGACCACATTCTGCTAGGCGAACCCAAGATCTCATCAGCGCTTTTGGTTGGGAACAGATTCACCACCCAGCGTATAGTCCAGACTTGCCGCCGACCGATTTTCACTTGTTTCGCTACGTAAAGAAGTTTCTCGGTGGCAAGCGCTTCCACACAAATGACGAGGTGAAAGAAGCAGTTGAAGACTGGTTATCCTCACAGGCGGCAGACGTGCATGACGTCAATATACTGAAGCTTGTAGAACGTTATGAGAAATTTTTAAACTAATATTTCTAACTATGTAGAAAAATAAAGAAAGATATAAGGAATTCCATAAGTTGTTCATTTCTGAAAAAAGTAATCATTAACTTTACTGCGTATAGTACTTTTCGTAAAATCGTCCTATTTCTCCACGTGCTATTTGCATTTACGCGATTTGTCCGGTGTTTTTTCATAGTAATTTACGTCCTCCAATCTTAAGTCATATCGGACGATGAATGAATTGGATGAAATGATGGTCAAAGGAATCCAGCGTCCATGGAACATAGAGCTATCTGTCATTCGTCTTTCAGGATAAGGGAAAACCCCGGAAAAATTTTGTATCATCTAAGACAGGGTTGTCATCGAGTGTCGCTGAGGGTGACTCCCCTCCTTTTCGCCTTCATAGCATTTCGCTTGTTGCGCGGGGTCGCTGGGAAACAGCTGACTGTCATTGGCTATTGCGGCACGTCTGCACTCCTTTGTGTTTTAAAACAAATGCAAGTAAGCGGCAGACAGTCAACATGTGCCGTTACAGAGCCCAAAGTCGACAAATTAATAGCTAAGAAGAATAACAACTCCACTTAAATTATGAACTAGTAATTACTAACATGTAGCTATAAAGGTATAATTCACAATCGTATTCTATACACATTATGTACATAAAAATATGAATAAATTACTTTAACAACCAGTCGTACGCCCTTCCTTATCCCAGCATCTATTACGTCACGTGCGAAGGTTAACTAGAAGGGGGAAAGGTAACTGCCTGTTTTCCCTCAATGATACCACTGATTTAAGATAACAGCACAAGATTCACAACATTTTTCCAAACAGAATTTGGAAACATCAAGCAGATGAAATTTGGCGTTATGTTTTAAAAATATACATCTACCACCATTCTGTAAAGATGTACGACAGCAAGAACTACCCAAGACAGAGAAGGCATATAATACTGAATTTCTTGAACAGTTAGCCAGAGTTCGTTTATACAGATTACGTCCAAGTTAAGATTTTCATTTCCGAAAACTGAAAATTTGTTTCTAAGACTTTGAACATTAATATGAAAAAGTATAAAATTATCACTGTAGTAATTAGTGCTTTAATTTGAAAATGTCACATGAATTATTTTTGGGAAGAGAGTTGACCTTTTTGACGTATGAATAAAAGAACAACGGATAGTTACATTGCATGGCCACACATCAGCCCCCATTAACCTATCCTGGTAAATAAACACAACACCCAGATTAAAAATACTGTTTAAACCTTTAGATTCTAGTTTTTCCACAGCTATATTAATATCAGGGAAAGCTTCCTTTAGTGCCTGTTCGCTGGTGGTATCGCCTTTTAATCTTCCAAGATAAAACCATGCTTTTTAAACACCGGTTAGAAGGGTAGAACATTTATTGCCTACTATTAAATTCTTGGCAATATGCTTATGTGAATCGTCTTTGGGTTTAGTAGACTTTTCAATTACACTTTTCTATTAGCACTTTCCTATTAGCACTCACAATCACACCACTCTGAGGAACACTGCGTGCCTTGCAAACAGCTGATGTGCCTTTACTATTCGCTTGGCTATAGGGCTGGTGTTTGTCCCTGACACTGGGGTAGGTCAGAGGCGGTAGACTTTTGTGCTAATGTTTTGTCCTTTAAAAGTTGAATTACCAATTCTTTATCGTGTAGACGTTTTTCCATTTGCTCGTTTAACTTGTAAATAAGCTTCACTTCTTCAGTAGAAAGCATCAGAACATGCAGATCAGAGTTGATCCTTGTCGATGGAGACGGCACTGTAGTAAAATTATCACTAGGGGCGGATTTTTCCCTATTTGCTATTTTATTCCTTTGTTCATAAATGTAGGCTTTTAAGCTATAAGCATGTTTCCTACAATTATTAGCCTAATTTCTTAGTTTTATAGTGCCTATAAATGCCTATTCCATACATTTGTGCCTGTTCTGCTTATGAGTGCCTAAAACTGCCCTTTTAGCCAATTTATTCTGCTTGTAATTTGTGACAACAGTTTTTGCATTTGTTGGATAAACAAAAAGGGGCTTATTAAGGAGACACGTCTATGCAAATTGTCCCAAAACTTACAGCAATAACAAATTCAGTTTTTTTTTTCATGTCTTAAAATTAACATAGACTGCAATATTATAAAGTTTTCCTAGCGGCACTACAGAAAACGTCAGATGACTATTTACATAACCTTACACCTGTGTCGTAGCTGTTATTACGTAATTTTAACCTTAGATTTATCAGATTCCATATTTTCTACATTTTTCTAACTTGAAAATGTTCCACAGGATGCAGTTTTATATTAATCTGTATGAAATTCTAACTATCCTGTAAGGGCAACTGCATATTTAGTGTATCCATTTACATTTTCTGTGTTTTTGTTACGAAAATAAAGGTTGTTACATAGGTATGATTATTTTTACTTTTCGTTGATATGGCGAAGACAAATCTTTCACATAGATACAGGTCAATTATAGGTTAATATAGGTGCAGAAACTTATACCCTAGGCATTAACTTTTAAAATTAGAATATGTGGGGAATTCTGAAGCTCGCTTCTAATTTAGACATAAACTGTTAATTCCTCAGAAACTATTGTAACTAGAAAGCTGAAACTTGGTGTTATTCAATTCTTGATCGATCACAAAAATAAATGGTATAAAGTTGGAAAGAATCTAAAAAAAGCTTCAGATATTTGAATTTTCACCCTTAAGCCCCCCCCCCCTCCCAAACCCATGTTTTTTATTTTTGACAGAGTTAATTACTTCAGTCTTTTCTGCATATTGTGACTGTGGCTTCGAAGAATTAAAAGCCCGAGTGGCAGATATTCCAAAATGTTCTGTATTTCCGTAGAAATACACTCAGGGTGGGAGCATTACATCACATACACAGTCACAATCTACCAAGGTCGATGACAGTAACAAACAGTTTTCTGATTGCATCTGTTTACAACACTCCTGTTACATCTTTACAGCTGTTCACTTCTGTTTACTACTCCACTCTGTTTTCAACTGACTCTTTGGCGAGTCGCTGCTCCCTTAAATACCTCATTGATAATTCGAGACTGTTCTGTATCAATCAAGAAATGGAATGTTCTGTCACCTTCCAGAAGCGTAAATTAATCTGTTCCGGCAAATCCTTTATCTCCGGCGCTATGTTTATCTGCTTATGCAAGCTCTTTTTCTCCATGAAACACTATTCGTTCTTACTCAGTGAAGTGGATTTATATGAATTGTGATTATGATTTTTAGTGCCGATTTAAATGCCTATTTGACATACCTATAAATCCGCTCCCTGGTTCTCACTGTTAGGTAAAAGCTGATTCTTACATAAATCGTGAAAGAAAACCTTCACCGTTTCATTTGCTTTGGAAGAAACATTCCTTGTAACTAGTATATCAACTAAAACTTTCTTAGTTTACTCAACTCATTAGAGAGCAGCTCAGGTTCAGCGGTATCTCCTCGTTCTCCATCTTGAATCCTGAATCTTACGTCGTAGAAAAATGAATTTCGTACAGGCTGCCTAGAAAATTCTTGCTGCATATCCAAGGCAGACGAGGGTGGTCTGAAAAGTGTCCGAACTCACTTGTGAATAACAGCAAGTGAATTTTGTTGTTCATCTGTTGACAGTTACTCACCAAAGTTGCAGCCATTTTGGACGTTCAGGTGTTATGTAACAGTCGTTTGAGTGAGTTGATGTGAATGTTTTTATAAACATGGACAAAATAGAGTATCGAGCTGGCATGAAATATTTGTTTTTGAAAGGCAATACGCCTACGCAAACCAAAGATGTGTTGGATTCTGTGTATGGGGACTCTGCACAATCATTTACCACATTTGAAAGTTTCGGCAGCTGAATTTAAACGTGGCCGTAAGAGCTTGGGAGGCGACGAACGTTCGGGACGACCTAAAACTGTAACCACCGACAAAAACATCACTAAGGTTCACCAAATGGTGATGGACGACCGCCGAATTAAGGTGTGAGAGATAGCAGAGGCTATGAACATGTCAAAAGAACGTGTTTGTCACAATTTAGATCACCATTTAGACATCAGAAAGATGTTCGCGCGATGGGTGCTGCCTTTGCTCAAATTAGAATAAAAACATGTTCGTATAAACATTTCCAACACTCTGTTGGCGCAGTTTAGCCGCAATAAATCCGAGTTTTGGCGCCGATTACTTACTGTAGACGAAACTTGGATACACCATTATACGCCCGAGACAAAAATAGTCCAAACAGTGGACTGCAAAGGGGGAACCGGTTCCAAAAAGAGCAAAAGCTGTTTTTTTTTCGGCTGGGAAAGTGATGGCGACTATTTTTTGGGATAATCATAGAGTTATTTTAATCGATTATCTTCAAAAAGGAGAAAGTATTACAGGAGCATACTACACATGATTACCTGACTAGAGGAAGCTTGGTTCGAACATTCGAGCCCCTCACTGAATGGGAGTTGTGCGAATTGGGTTGGACTCGAGGGGGCAGTGGTTTCCGTCACCCGTGGGAGATCGGGTACTTCTCCGGACGGGGTTGAGGGAAGCCATATATTCCCGCGTACTAGCCGGCATAGCTGGTAGAAGGTATGCTAGATCACCAGGCGGCCCTACCGAGGTAAATGGCTAGCCCTTCCCTTTGGGGTTGGCGCGCGTAAGTGGCATTTCCACTTCCATCCCATCTTGAGTCCATAGGACCAGATAGGGGGGCCTTGTTAGTCTCTATGTCTTGCCCTATGGAAAGCCCCACGGAAGCACTGGTCGCCCTTTTGGGACAGCTCGGTAATCCTTCCTAGAAATTAGTGGGGAGGTCAGTCTTCACTTTGTGTGGATTGTCCTGGTAGATACCCTCAAACTTTACCTGACAACCTTAAGACAAAACTTGCGGAAAAACAGCCACATTTGCATAAAAATAAAATGGTGTTTCACCAAGACAACGCACTGTCCCATACCTCAACGGTTGCAATGCCGAAAATCCACGACTTACCAGACGACTGCTTGACTTACCAGATCTAGCCCCAAGCGACTTCTTTTTGTTCCCTGATCTGAGAATTGCGTTCGGAGGACAGAGATTTTCGTCAAATGAAGAGGCAATCACCTTCGTGAACAATTATTTTGCAGAAAAAAAACGCTGAGTAGTATTTTGACGGATTACAGAGATGGGAGCATCCGTGGTAGAAGTGTGTAGAGTTACAAGGAAACTATGTTGAAAAACGCCGTGTAATATTTGGACGGGTTACAGAGATGAGAGCATCGCTGGGAGAAGTGTGTAGAGTTACAAGGAGACTATGTTGAAAAACGCCGAGGACTATTTGGACGGGTTACAGAGATGGGAACATCGCTGGGAAAAGTTTGTAGAGTTACAAGGAGACTATGTTTAAAAACGCCGAGGACTATTTGGACGGGCTACAGAGATGGCAGCATCGCTGGGGGAAGTGTATAGAGATACAAGGAGACTATGTTGAAAAACGTCGAGTACTATTTGGACGGGTTACAAAGATGGGAGCATCACTGGGAGAAGTGTGTAGGGTTACAAGGAGACTATGCTGAAAAACGCTAAGTACTATTTGGACGGGTTACAGAGATGGTAACATCGCTTGGAGAAGTGTGTAGAGTTACAAGGAGACTATGCTGAAAAACGCCGAGTACTATTTGGACGGGTTACAGAGATGGGAGCATCGCTGGGAGAAGTGTGTAGATTTACAAGGAGACTATGTTGTAAAACACTAAATACTATTTGGCAGGTTACAGAGATGGGAGCATCACTGGGAGAAGTGTGTAGAGTTACAATGAGACTGTGTTGAAAAACGCCAAGTACTATTTGGACGGGTTACAGAGATGGGAGCATCGCTGGGAGAAGTGTATAGAGTTACAAGGAGACTATGTTGGGAAACGCCGAGTACTATTTGGACGGGTTACAGAGATAGAAGCATCGCTGGGAGAAGTGTGTAGAGTTACAAGGAGACTGTGTTGAAAAACGGCGAGTACTATTTGGACGGGTTACTGAGATGGGAGATCCGTGGTAGAAGTGTGTAGAGTTGCAAGGAGAGTATGTTGAAAAATACAATTTAAAAAAATTAAAAAATGTATTTTATCTTTATTAGGTTGGAAACTTTTCAGACCACCATCATATTACAATGCCGCATTTATGGTAGTAATTTTGGGCGTATGTAAATTAGAAATCTCTGTTGCTCACGCTTGTACTGTGCGTTCCGAACTATGCAACGCTACACGTCTGTGATAGGTGTCCTCTATAGCTCCGCCTCATATGCCTTCTAATACCATACGCCTTGTAGCAATATTATAAATCAATTTTGAAATGAAAGTTTTTTTTTTATTTCACAACCACTGAATGTGTACCATCAGCCATTATACTTGGTGTAGTTTGAGCTAAGTAAATAATTGCATAAGCTTATAGACAAGAAACTGCTACAATTAAATCCATATTAACAACACGTGGTAAACACTGACAAGCAAAATTAAGTTAATTTAATGTTCAGGTAAATCCAGAAAATCTTAAGGAATTTGCCAGTAATTGTATATTAGGAACACCTCACAAAGAATATGTAAATTCTTCTTTTCATTTTTTTCTTTTAAGTAGGGAAAGTATTGTATTACACCTAAAAGTTAGATAAAGAAATTTCACTGGAAATAAACGTTTTGAGACTCCCACAATCTTTAGGGGGAGGCATCAGCCAAAATGAGCAACAAACAGATAAATCACATTTTTTTCAGTTTTTGCCATGAAATTAGGTTTAAATATGTTATAAAAATAAAAGTATTTAGTAATTATCTTCCACTAATCTTACGAAGTTGATGACTATACTTCTATCTTCTCTAATCAAAATTGATTCCATGAACATTTGCCCACATCTTCAGTCAACACAATTTGTTGTCAAGGATACCATGTATTTACGTATTTACGTATTACTAAAATCTGAAGACGAAACAAACCTAACAACAGAATCATTTGCCGGTATGTCAAAATTCATTACGCGATTATTATTTTTTAAAATTAATACTTTTTCCCAAACTATTAAATCTATGGGAACATTTAATTGTTTTAATAATTTAACTTCGGAATTTATTTCATGGTTCAATGACCAAAAATGAACTGCCACGGCCGATTTATCAATTTGTTTATAACTAATGTTACGAAAATGTTCTTTTTTAAACATGTTAGTTTCAGTGACGAATTAAATGCCGGTGTGCAGGTGGCTGTGATTATTTTAGTACACCGAAAGTGGTTTAGAAAAATCCATTTTGGGGTTTTAATTATCGAAAAGCTCCTTTCCGCATTATGTTTATATAAAACCAAATATTTTACTTGGAAGACGCAAACCTCTGACCATATCACTGCAGCGGTTTATTCTTTGGATGAAGGTGGTGATGATTAATTTCTCACCTTTGGTGAAGTTCTTGCAGAATTATTGTTCACCACGGCTGCTCTCGAGCGATGATCTCTGCAACCAGGTTCGTAGTCTCGGAACGGAGAAATAATACGAGAGCTATTAATAAAGAACGGTCATAATTTTTTTACGGTCATAATTTTTCGCAATAAAATTCAATCTTATTATATTCTGTTACCTTAATATAAAGCAAACACGCCGTAGTAGGTTCACTGTTGGTACTCCTGGTTCCCGCCTATGAGAACCAGGCAAGTTCAGACATGTTCAGTATCGCCTATCGCTGCAATGGAGGTAACATGCAGTTCGATTTGATGTTAGAGGAAGCTCTGGAGTTTCTTTCAAACGTAATCACCGCTAATAAAACTTGGCTACATCATTTCGATCCTGAGAGCAAACAGCAAAGCTCAATGTAGAAATCTCCTTCATCACAAAACCCCCCAAAAAGCAAAAGTGGTTGCTTCTGCTGGGAAGGTTATGGTCATCTCATTCTTTGATAATCATGGGATGGTTTATCAGTATGTTGTACCTGCACACACATCAGTAGCTGGACAATATTGCAGGGATGTCCTGAAAACATTGAAGGTCCATATCAGGCGCAAAAGACCACATTTCTGTGAAGATGGCTGAATGCTGCACCACGATAATGCGCGACCGCATATTGCCAATGTTGTTGCTGAATATCTTGCAAAAATCAAAGTGCAGTGCATCCCTCACGCTCCCTTTAGTCCGGATTTAGCTCCATGTGACTTTTTTCTATTCACTAACTTGAAGAAACGCCTTTGTGGGAGACATTATCCAACACCAGAAGCAGTTGTGAAGGCTGCGGAGGAAATTTTGAAGGACCTCTCAAAAATGTTTCGAGCATGTCTTTGAAGACTGGCAGAAACGTTGGGACAAGTGCATCACATTCAGGGGAGACTATTTTGAGAATGACCATCAAAATTAGAGGATGAGTAAAGGTACATTGTTATAAAAATTGTGATCATTCTTTATTGAACAGCCCTCGTATAATCTTTTTGGATAGTGAAATAATTACTCTTCATTCGATTTATTTCCTTTGCAAACTGATGTTTTAATTATAACAAAATATTTTGAAATCATTTTGGACACTTCACAAAATAATTCTTATTTTAGTTGATACAATTCAGTTTTCAATTAAAATTATTGAATCAACTTTCTCACATACTTTAAAAATAATCGTAAAGTTGTCGGTTATTAATGAATGCCTGATGAATTAGCTATTTAATATACCTACTCGTGGACACATGCAAACCATGAATTTAAAAAAAGCTGCAATACTTCGGACAGACACTTACACACGTTCGTATTCAGTTATGGTTACATGCAGAAGAAGTTTATATTACACTGCTGCTCATTTGTTTAGCATAGCAAGAATGTAGTCTCTGCTAGTCGTTTGTTAAAAGAAAGTTAATGCAAGCAATAGTATTTTATAAGAGCTCCTTATGTAACCTCTCAGGTAACTTCTCTTTTTTACTCTATGGATGTCTTAAATGTTGCATCCAAACGATCACACCTAAACACACGCTAGCAGGTGCCACAAAAACATAAAATATCTGCTACATCACATGGCTACTCAACTGCCAGAACACGATAAACACTTGCAGCACCATTAACTACAATCTCGTAAATATACCACCAAGCTATCTCACCAATTGTATTAGTTGGGTCCTCCTTAACCTTTACCACACTTTATCTTTAATGCAGAATATACATTCGACCTTGTTATTCTTCGTTCGCTAATCCCACCAAGCCCAAAGGCGCTCGACCATAACTACTGATGTCGAAGCCAGTGCTTTATAATGTCATCTTATTTTGACATAAAATACAAACATTTTATTTACCCCTGATCTCAAATTCTTATGTTATTTACGGAAATATATAAAGAGCTGGATGGCTCAGGCGGTTTCGTCTGTGGCACACATTTGGAAAGTCCGAGTTCGACCCCCGTCGCCGATCTTCCTAACCCATGGGTTTTTCGGGGTTTTCCCCGAGTCTCAGGCGAATGTTGGGTAGGTTTATTAGATCCTTCAAATTTATGTCCCTTCAGATCACCTCCACATAATCTCTCATCTGGTGGTCTCTTACAGGGTAGAAGTGTCGGCGGGTGTCTCGGCGCTGCATGGCAGGATGATATGATCTGAGAAAAACTTCCTCCTCCGGTAGGACAGTCTCCCATCTCCGAGCCGACCTAGTGTGCCGTCTCAGGAACACGATATTAGGGCTGTGCAAGCCTAGCGGGAGTTTCCCGAGCTCCGGCATGGGGGCTTCCGGTCTCCGAACCTACCTAGTGGGTCGCGGAGAAAAGCATTTCAGTTGTACGAGTCTCAGTTGTTTCTGGGCTCACGCATGTCAGTCCCCTGTCTCCGAACCTGCCTAGTGGGTCGCGGAGAGAAGCATTTCGGTTGTAGGAGTCTGCCAGGTGTTTCTGGGCTCAGGCATGTCGGTCCCCGGTCTCCGAACCTTCCTAGTGGGTAGCGGAGAGAAGCATTTCGGTTGTACGAGTCTCAGGTATTTCTGGACTCACGCATGTCAGTCCCCTGTCTCCGAACCTGCCTAGTGGGTCGCCAAGGAAGGGATGCCGGTTGTACGAGTCTGCCAAGTGCTTCTGGGCTCAAGCATGTCGGTCCCCGGTCTCTAAGCCTACCTATTGTGTCGCGAAGGGAGGGATGCCGGTTGTACGAGTCTGCCAGGTACTTCTGGGCTCAAGCATGTCGGTCCCTGGTCTCCAAGCCTGCCTAGTGGGTCACGAAGAGAAGAATGCCGGTTGTACGAGACTGCCAGGTGATCCTGGGCTCCGGCATGTCGGTCCCCGGTCTCCGAACCTGCCTAGTGGGTCGCGGAGGGAGGAATGTCTGTTGTACCAGTCTGCCAGCTGTTTCTGGGCTCAGGTATGTCGGTCCCCGGTCTCTAAGCCTGCCTAGTGTGCCGCGAAGGGAGGGATGCCGGTTGTACGAGTCTGCCAGGTGCTTCTGGGCTCAGGCATGTCGGTTCCCGGGTCTCTAAGCCTGCCTAATGTGTCGCCAAGGGAGGGATGCCGGTTGTACGAGACTGCCAGGTGTTCCTGGGCTCCGATATGTTTTTCCCCGGTCTCCGAACCTGCCTAGTGGGTCGCGAAGGGAGGGACACCGGTTGTATTGGACTGCCGGGGCGTTTCAAACTGGTAAATGATAGCGACCACGACCTCTACACTGTGATGAGTCCTTGGGGATGGGTGCCGTCAGTATCCTCTCGCCTCAGTCTTTCTCTCGATGATGCCCCACTTGGGGTATAAGTACAAACATCAGACTAGTTGACCTGCCGAATCCCCTCCGTAAACTTAATTGATCATTTCCTATGTTATTTAAGGAATAATATAGTGTCCGTAGCATCATATTCTTGCAAGATACTACATTTTTGTTAGTATGAACCTTCAGGTAGTGCAGAGGAATTTTAACGAGAACAAAATAGTATAATGTGTATCTAACACTTTAAACTTCAGTTTTCCCCTTTTTCAGTTTTCCAACACTTTTGTTGGGTAAAAATGGTCTAGAGTGCAATTTTCAAGGTATTTATTTGTATTGTGTTTCTTTTTTCTTTATTATCTGTCTGTCCACCACAAGAAGGCAAGAGGTTCCTGAAATATTGAGATAAATTGTATATGCAAATTAGACTTATTTTTACGGACTAAAGTATTAAAGCATATGTAAATGCTAGCTTTTCTATTTCTCCGAAGAAACACAAGTGGTTTTGTGAATAATATGCACCGTTTCTCACAGATCTATTATTCCCTTCCGAAATAATATAGCATATACCAAACGGAGCGCACGACAGATTGTCAGTTTTTTGTTGTTGCCAAAATTACAGACCCAAAATTTACCTTTCACATCAGGCTTCCTAATTGGACGCTATGTTGAATATATATTCCTTATTTTAATTCTATTCAAATTATTCACATCTGGACAAAATATTATGGGCCGAAAATTGAAACTCAAAATGCGCAATTGAGCGTGATGCCTGTGGGCACTAGCATAGGGAATTGAAAAGTCAGCAGTGAAAAACACTGCAGTCTTGTCTTAATTTAATAAATTAAATTAGCAATTATATAGTTTGTATTAAAGCAGTAAATTTTAGATTAGATGTATTATAATAAATTGAAGTTCTCTTAACTGAAGCTTATTGTTTATATTTTACCACCATTTCACGTACGAAGTGTGGACGAAAAGGAAATTAAGGTATGTGAAGTAAAGAGAATTTTAGTACTTTTAGATACATTCAGACGTTCAGTTAAAACTATAATGCTATAATGATACCACAGTCGTCACCAAGAAAATGATAGTTACAAATGATAGCTTGTAGGTTCAAGGCCCCCTTAGAAATTTTTACCATAGATATTTCTGTTGATTATTGTTGAATTTGCTAGTTCTCTCTTAAAGTTAGTGAAGAAGAAGTGATAACAACATGTTAATACAATTTTGAGTGATTTAAGCTTTGCAGAATGGAAAATGAATTTGCTTATTGGTGAAACACTTTTATCTTGGACTCAAAAGTAGAAGGTAGGGAAGAATGGTAGAGGGATCTGGCCTTCTTTTCAAAATACAAGTGACATGTAAATCATTGTAATTAGAAAGACATGAAATCAAATGTATGCTTGTTATAAATATTAAGACACCTGAAACAAGCGTTTTCATTAGAACTGCTAGTGTTAGTACCATATAACTCCAGTCAAGTATATGTGCTTAAACATTGTGCAGATTATAGTTTCAGCTAGAATACCTATTTCACAATAGGTTTTTTCCGGAGTTTTCCGTTATCCTTCAAAGTGAATGCCAGGTAACTCTAAGCTCCAAGGATCCTGGACTCATTTGAGCATCATTTCACCCAATTCATTCACCGTCCGATATAACTTAACGTTGGGGCGGACGTAAATTAAAAAAAAAAATACCCTTCGAAGGGAGCGTCGGGCAATCGCTCAGGATGCGCGACCTCTGCATTGACGCTCACCTTGTTAGGGTGCTGGTCGAAGATGAAGAAATTTTCTACTGAGAAATGTTCAAGAATGACGTCATTTACGAGTTTTTTCAGGCTTTAGTCTTGTGCACAGTGCCATGCGGAATTTCCAAGCTGAACTTTGACTGCGTGGGAACGTACGTCATGGTGCATTTGGTGCCAACGACGCATGCGTCTGCTGGAGCGACGTTGTAGAATTTTACCGGTTACCTCATCTTCTGCAGAGAGTGGCGGAAATCCTGTGCTGATTACTTGTCCTTTTAAACTGGCAACTTTGCCTCGCTAGCTCCATTCTCAGTCTTATTCTGCTACTTGTTTGATTAACATAGGATCTTTCACGGTGCCAAGCGAACCTTTTTTTCACCGTCTGCTGGACGTGTTTATAGAGAACTGCTAACGAGAGAGCTACAGACCCCCTTCAACACTGCAGAATTCAATCATCCTCAAGACGGGGTGAATGCTTTTGCGGACTTAAACAACTACACCAACAATAATCATCTTGCACCAGCAGAGCAGGCACCTCTGCCGGCGTTTCAGGAGGCCTTCGGTCAGCTCCCCTTGCAGTAAAACAACAATTGCAGCGATTCTTCGTCATCTTTAGTGCAAATGATTCCAAATACTCCGCCAGACTACATCAACAGACGCTGGAAGGATTCTTCCTCAGTGCAGGTGGTTTCCCCAGCTGTCCATCATCATCTCCAGCCGCAGCTATCCTGGGTACATCAGTTATCGAACCAGGACAGTTGCAGGGCTTCGCTGCAGAACCCTTTCGTCTCCGTAACTTCTTAGACCTGCATTGACAGTGGATATTTCAACAGTTCCTTTGTCAACGCCGTGTATGTAGGAGCTACGCCGCTTTTTCCGTGGTTCCCACAAGCACCAACTCCATCCTATTCTCCATCCAGTGTTTCAATCTCTATCAATCCTCATCCTCGCAAAACCTCTACGCCAATTTCTTCCACTGCTTCACATCTGCCAAACATTCTTGCCACACCTGAGCCGGTGTCTCTTCACCATATCCAGCTTCAACTTTTCTCTCCTCTTTCACCTCTTTTCCTCCTCCCCCTTTTACACCTTATCCTCTTCTTCTTCCTTTCCTGTTTAATGCGCGCAGATGTTGTATCGCGTCCCGATGCGTCGGCCTTTAAACCTTTCATCCTTCTGCCGACGATGTCCTCCACCATGGCGTTCAGGGACTTAGTGTTGTTGTCGGCCTTTCGGTCTAGGTTGTTAACGCGGCTCACCAGCTCTTCGACTCGCTCTCACAAGTCCGTGACGTCCTCCTTTACGCCGGCCAACTGCTCTTCAAATTTATCGGCGAGGGCCTTGTTCGCAGCGTTCATTTCTGATAGTTCGGCCTTCATCGCAGTCATCGTCGTGGCCAGGTTGTTGTCTGCAGCTTCCGTCTCCTTTGTTAATTCGGTCATCTTCGCGGTCATCATGGCGGCCAATTCGTTATTTGCAGCTTTCGTCTTCTTTGTTAATTCGGTCATTTTCGCTAGAATCTTTGCCAATGCAGCCTCCCTGTTGGTACATCCCAATCCTGACACTAATTTTCAGTCTGTGAGTTCGTGAAATTAAAACTCTAGGTTACAAACACCAAAAATTATCTTTATTTCCGAAGAAGTCAATCTGACAGTCAGAATTACGTCACAAATTCAACACAACTTGCAAGTTCATTGACCGCAAACAAAGCTCACACAGCTGTTCACACGCACGCATCCAATTACCGACTGACTGCGTGGCAGGCGGCGGCTCAGTTTTCATAGATTACTCATCCTCTGAAATTTTCTAAAACAATCAAGACGGCGCTAGAAGAAAGACGAACTCTCGAGGAAGCCGTTATATTTATATTTATGTAACTTGTCATAGGTAAATGTAAACTTTTTCTATGAATATAAAAAAGAATGGAAGTTTTCTAATTCATCGCTAAAATGGAATATTATTCTCGAAAAAGGGGATGTTCGTGAAAATTCGCGAAAATGTCGTTAAAAACAAAAAATCTTGCCTCTGCTTATGTTGTACTGATAATACATTTACTATTTCAGGAGTGAAAGGTCTGTGCATGTATCTTCGGCGTCTAGCATAGTCCAACAGGATGTCTGATTTGGAAGCAGTTTCAGGCATATCTTCTTCATATTTACTAACTATAGTCAATGCAACGATGAATATAAGATATAGAAATTAATGTGACTTATTAACAAATCTTTCTAACTTAACATGGCTTGACGGAAATAAATTTCAATATTATGCTGCATCATTATTGGGAGCACCCATTAGAAATTGTTGGACCTTTTAGATTGTACGGATTGTGAAGATAATTCAAGTGCTCCTTTATTGTACGGAAGGAAAATGTTTTCTCCAGTTGCAGCTACCATATTTGCAACTATTTATTTCCATACAGTTGGATATTCATATGGGTATGAAACATCGTATTGATTAAAAAATCTGATATAAAGATTTCACTGGAAACGTGTTTTGAGGCTCCCTGAGTCCAAAATAAGGTACTTTTAGAAAAAGGTTCATGTGTGTCTGTGAACAAAACTCAAATATGAAAATTTTGATAAAAACAAAATTTAATATATAAGTTCGTTACCCCTTTTTGTGGAATTAATCATTTTCAAAATATTTGTTGTTGTTAGTTTGAATTTTAAATACTTTTCACAGTTGGTAAGATGTAACTTATTTTGTCTCATAGTGCAAAGAGAGACGAATTTCAGTCATTACATGGCAACTATCTATTTAAAAATCTATCTCTTTAGCACAGTATATTCTTTTTATACCCATAATGAAAAGTGTACTGAATGCTTATCTCTATGAGCAAAAAGGATGAGCTTTTGTATGGAGAGCTGTAAAAGAGTAGAGCAGTTCTATTTGGGGATCTCAAAATATGAATTTCCAGTGGAATTTTTTAAAACAAAATGTTGCCTGAAATACTACTTCCTCTGTGTATTATAACCAGTTGCCAGAGAGAGAGAGAGAGAGAGAGAGAGAGAGACAGAGAGAGAGAGAGAGAGAGAGAGAGAGAGAGAGAGAGAGAGAGAGAGAGAGAGAGAGAGAGAGAGAGAGAGAGAGAGAGAGAGAGAGAGAGAGAGAGAGAGAGAGAGAGAGAGAGAGAGAGAGAGAGAGAGAGAGAGAGAGAGAGAGAGAGAGAGAGAGAGAGAGAGAGAGAGAGAGAGAGAGAGAGAGAGAGAGAGAGAGAGAGAGAGAGAGAGAGAGAGAGAGAGAGAGAGAGAGAGAGAGAGAGAGAGAGAGAGAGAGAGAGAGGAAACTTCAAATGGAAAGCTTTAGAAACTTATACTTTAAAACATCTTCTAAAAGCACCAGCAAAGAAAGGTAAAATCAGGTAGCTACCATACTAAGTCAGAAGCTGCTAAAAGAATTTATCATTAAAATGGAGCTGTGTTTCTTCAATAAAGATTTAAAGTTTGACAGTATAATTTTTAAACCATTTAATTCTGTATGGAAGTAGCTGAAGATACAACTTTAATGCATTGGGAAGCATATCTTTCTAAGTATAAGAGTTCGAAGAAGCATTGAGATCTATGGGATGATTAACAAACTTGGAGGCCGCTTTGATAAAATCATCCCATAGATCTTTCCGTATGGAGAAAAAATCTTCATTAATATAAATCGTCATAGAATCATGAATTTCGAAACTCCACCACGCGACATCTTTGAAAAATACGTCATACCATCTACCGAGGACACGGAGGAGGAAAACAGTACAATTTGCGCTAGTCAACACTGAGCTGATGATGAGAGACTAGCTCTTGGAACATGTTCTGAGAAAGACTGTGAGTGAAGCAGTGTGTCAATATCTTCTTGATTAGCTTTTATTTTAAGCACATCCTGCTTGTGAATTTAGTTATACTCTCTTACTAATCCATAGGCACATTTTATGATATAAATCTTAGTAATTTATCAGAGAAATGGTTTGAAGAAAACAATCTGGATATTACCTAATGAAGATAAAACAGATTTATCTTTTATCCAAGATATTCTAGTCTTAAAACCGGATAAGCTTCTGGGTAATCGTCTCCAAGGTAGCCTAGAATGCAAATAACATATACTTACATTTTACATAAAATTAGTAAAGGATTATTTGCCATAGCAGTTTTAAAGCGCTATTATTCCTTAGAAGTTTTACTAATGTTGACCATGCACAGATCATCTTGCACATGGCACTGTATTATTAGGCTCCAGTCTTCGACAAATAAATTACTTATTCCTATGAGTAAGGATTATGAAACAATGAAGCACAAACTTAATATAATTTTGAGTTCAACTAGTACTCAATGCTCCATTTATTGCTAGTATTGTCCTAGAACGTGCTTCGTTAGGACCTTTCTAACATTTTCAGCTATGTTCACCAAACCAACATTTAGTAGTCGATATTAGCTGAGGATGTTAGGAAGGTCCTAATAAAGCACCTTCTAGGTAAATGCTAGCAATATATGGAGTATTGAGTACTAGTTTGACTCAAAACTTTATTAAATTACTTATTGTTCAAAAAGGGTTAAAATGTCTCATTCCAAGGAGAGCTCATTGTGGACCATTGCTGTAAAATTGAAGTTGAACATCTTAAACCTGGCATTTATTTTATTTTGTACTATTTCCTGTATCTGAAAAAGGACAGTAGCAATTATTGATTATGTTCTAATGTTCTAGGCACTCTCCTTGAAACTGCGCAAATAAAAACACATTTTCTAAAATTAAAAATAATTTTGATACATCCTTTAACTTAGATAGAGTCAACATGACAAATTCATTGCCACGTCCGGGATTTTGACCACAGTTCTCCTGGTTTTCGTCCTGTCGCTCTAACCCATTGAGCTACCATGGCCAACTTGATATCATGGCATTAAATTATCCATTTGACTCGTATATATTCACTCGTATATTTGGCCGTGACATTGCATTTTTCATGTTGACTCTATCAAAACCGCTAGCCTATAAATGGCTAGTGTGAAAAAATGATTAATTTCCATCAATTAACTAACATTATTCAACTTGTTGAACAGTTTGTCAAATATTGTAAAAGATCCTTCATTTTCACTTTTGAAGAAAATTAAAATGCATCAGGCTATCTAACCCTTTTACAGTGTCAGTTAATTTTATGTAACATGTACCTTGTTTTGGATATTGCTATGAAGTTGTTATTGTGTTATGTGTTTGATTTATTTTGTACTTCTTATTTTCAGGTGTATCACAACTGGAATAGTACAGACCGTATCTCAGAAGAGCCCAAATTTTTATGCACTGTGTTGTGCCAGTTTGTTCAACAAATTTTGCTATTGTCAACAACTAGGACACTGACATGAGCTATCAGCTGGTGTTACCACTATTCCCTGTGGTGGCCAGTCTTGTAAGTGACAGGAACCAACCAATATACACTACAACATGGTGTCATCGGCTCTATTTTGGCTTTTAAAGCAGCATTTATAAACTTTCAATAAAACATTTATTATATATAATATTTATACATTTTAACCTTGAATGTTTTTATTATTTATCTTGCGAATATCTTTATTTGTATATTATTTGTAAATTTGTATACACATAATTTATAACAGAATTTCAGCATACATATTTTATTTATATTTTAGGAGTTTTATAAACGTGTTATTTGGATTAGTATCTTCAGTTCCCAATAATATGGTAATGTAAAGCTGAAAAAATTGTTTTATGGATTGACTTTGGGTTCTTGATTCACAGGATGACAAAGAACTGCATCTTCCCTTGATTTCGTTTCATTTTTCTTATTTTTCTACCAACATTAACTTCAATGCCCATATCAACATTTATTGCCTTCAGCAATGGTGTTAAGCTATATAGAGCGGTTTTTCTTTGGGTTTGTACATTACACCGCATCACATTCGCATTCTCATTCATACTTCCAGACCCCGTGGAGAATAGAAAATAATCCTGGCTAGAGGAAAATTCCTGCCCCCAGCGGTGAATCAAACCCCAACTCTTCGCACAGCATTGCCTCTACGAACTGAGCAATGGAGTCAATCCGTATACATGTATATCGAGGGAATTCATTGAAGAAACTGTGGTGCTTTTTACATGTTGCAGAAACGTCATGCGACATTGAGATATCCTTTTCACTGTATAAAAAGTTCTTCACTGACAAATGCAGGAGCGTCGCACAACAAAACCTTAAGATGACCTTCCTCGTGTCGTGTAAGAATTCTATGAAATGATACGTTTATTATTATATTTTTATTTTATATCAACTTATTTTTGGTGGTCATTAGTTACACTTTTCGGCCTATATGCTTCCTTACTTCATCATTTGCTTGTGCTTACAAATCCGGGCTCTACTTATTAACATAAACACACCAACCTCTCTACGGACGGCGCCTTTCGCGTGGTAAAAGGTAGCGTAGCCGTACTTCCATAAAGTAGCATTTACAGCAGCTAAGCTTAGAAATGAGTCCAATTCAGCAAATTGGGACTGGTATGAGTTGTGCCGTTTTTTCGCTCCTCTAATGCGGTCGGCGAAGCTCTGTGATGTCATCCAATTCATCATCTGCTTCGCTCGTGTAGAAACAATAACCATCTCATGTGATTATTTCTGTTCATTCAAGCATTGCCCCACGTCACCAGCTTATCCTTCTTAACTGACTTCCCCACACCCCGCAACCACACAGAGCTTGGTCCCGTGCAGTACGGCTGTATTTTTTAGACGTGGTGCATGACCTTGCTCGGATGTGAGCGAGTGACTTAATGCGAATCAATGGTTGGGGTAGGATCTCTGTTTCACCAGAAGATTGCTGATAAAGCTAGTTGTTTAGATGACATGGCGAACCTGGCATCTCTTTTTTTTCAAATAAACAAGTGTACTCGACCATAAGCTACTGCGCAACATTACGTCATTCACCACGTCTAAAGAACCAAATTGTACAGATGTATTTTTATATCTTGACAGATGGAGATGATGCGTAGTGGTTTCTGGACGAATCCACATCAGAACGGTGGCAACTGGAGGGGAGGACAGGTCAGTTGCGTATCAGTTGCCGGCAAGTAAATAAGTGAAGAGCTACTCGGTAATACTACAGCCTGTTTCAAAATGTGCGAGTCTCCTGGTTCCAAGAGAGCATTTAGAAGTGACGCCTTCTAGTAGCACATTAGGAAATAAGGTGTTACATTCAAAACTACGAGAAGTAATAACCAATGTCTATAAATTTATAAAAAAGGGAACAATGGTCTGGGTCTGCTAAAAAAAATCCGGGAAAGGGCATCTGAGGCAACAGTTGTGTCTGAAAGCAGTTTAGGGGAGCTATTAAAAAAAGAAAAGCCATTGATACTAATTCAAAAATGTCCTTCTCTATGCCCAGTAAACAAAGACTAAGAACATACACAAAATCTAATTTGGATGTTTTATTTCGGAAGTAGGCGAACTGCGAATAATTTTTAAAACACAGAAACTCAAACACAAACTCTGAAGAAAGTGCTTAGGAAACTCCAAAACTCTGAATATTGAGAAGAGTTCTTTTGGAGCTAGGATATATATGGAAAAAAACTAAGCTTGACAGACAAATTTTAATCGAACATCGTATCATACGCGCAAATAGGCTTAAGTGTTTACGAAATATTCAGAGATATGGCAGTGAATTTTATATAGTTTATATAGATGAAGCTTATTCCAATGCAGCAAATGCTGGACCATATGCCTGAAGTGAAACTCGTTACAGGAACTTTGCAGCGATGTCAAAAGGCCAACATTTGGTTATCATGCATGCTGGAGAAGAACAGGGTTTTCTTTTAAACGCCTATGTACTATTTAAAATCCAACGAAAGCGTGGATATTACTACTATAGTAAGAATTACAACTTGGTTTATAAGAGCTGCAATACTGGCTTCGAGAGTGACATTTGTTTTCAGACTTCTTGTGCACCGCACTTCCCTCTCGTAATCTTACGCGTGTGACGCATTGTGGCGATAGGTGCACATTCCCACCACATTAACTACTCATCCCTACCACGCATGATTTCTGTCAAGATAAAATAATACATCTGTACTTGACTCTAACCAGGAATACACTGACTTTGGCGCATACAGAAATGGGCATGTGACGGCTGGATGACTCACATACTGGAATCGCCGCCATTGCCAGGGACTTTTTGGAAGTACCGCTACTCTAACTGCAGTTAACTTGTGTTGCAATGATTCCGTTGCGATGTTGAATTCCATTACTCAGATATCTTGTCGTTCTATCTCAAAGCTTAATGTTGTGTAATATCTCCTTAGGAGAAATGAATATAAATCATTAAAATGAACGCGGAATTTCACACAGTTGCATTAAGGGCTCTCAAGGAAAGCTTCCACTGCTTCTACTAAAGTCGCTGCACTTTCATGGTTCCTGTAGGCCTCTGGTGAAGAGATGCCGGCAGTAGTTCTCACTTTTGGAGTAACATGGGAGATCATGATGATGTCATAAATAGATCTGTCACATACATTAAATGTATCGTACAAAGTTAGTATCCCAGGATTGTTAGCATAAGAGCATATGTTTTCTGAAAGGCCTAACCCTTGTTGATTTTTTGAAATTCCAACCTAATTTTTCCCAGATAATCCAGGAATTGATGTCAACGCGTACCTTAAAACAACATTCTCTATAGATGAACGTAATATTTAATGTATTTATGAAGCGCTGGCCGTGAATTCGAAAGAGAGCTGTCGTCCGACATGTTGATGGATGCTAAACAAAGTTTCCTGCCACGCAACGCAATTATTATAATCATCACAGAGCAACAAGGTTTTAAAAAATCTGAGCATCGCTTAGAGCCTACAGTGTGTCTATATTCGCTGTGCACTTACAAGAAAATTAGCAATAAGATAAGGTATATCTTGTTTAATATGAAGCAAATAAGCATTTATAAGAATAGTTTACTCTGAATCATAGTTAATTGACAGTAGAAAAAGTAGTTTTGAGTGCAGGATATGATTAGTGAGTTTTGAAATTCCTGTTCATTTTCTTCCGTGGTCAGGTTCAATATGTCATCTAACTCACTAGCTTTATCAGCAATATTCTGGTGAAAGCAGAGATCCTACCCCTATCAAGGGAGAAGGGAGCGGATGTACCATAGGTTGGTCGAAATAAAAGCTCACTACATTGTTGACAGGATCGTTAGTTTCCACAAGTCTCACCCGTAAGATTAGGTAAAGCGCCCTTTGCTGCCTCTAGCCCTCCCCCTTAAGGTTGACAATCTGGTATTGACCTGTGGCCTGCATTCGTCGCACTGAACTATTTGAAAAATACCAACAGATGACATACAAGTGTTTATTTGGGTTTGTTTTTTTTAATAAAGAAAAAAGCAGTGCGTGCAATAAGAAATGTAATTAGGTTTTAGGTTTTGTATCTTAATTTTATTTATGGAAAGAGTGAGAAGCTTATTTAAATGCAATCTCCATTACATACTAAATTATAATTGAATACAATTATAAACATAGATTGTTATTAAAACCTTTGTATTCAAATATAAGTGTCGAAGCGGACTTACCGTTATATGTTAGTATATCCATAAGGGGAATTTGTTTAGCAGAATCGGACCTTTGATTTGATTCCGCATGTCAATAGACCAAATTATTCCGAAGGTATTGCTGTGTTGAGCACAGTATTGACAACTAACAACACATGGCCTGACTTTTAAAACAAGGTACATGACAGTTGTCAAGCAATGGACGTGGCGGGACTGCGATGATATGGAAACGTAAACATAGTTTGCCAAATTGGCTACACTAGTTGATTCTCCTATTCCTCAGCTCAGTTCACGGGGTGAAGCCAAGATAGGAAAAATGACAACGCCACAGGGGTTTGATAATATTTATTACTTTATAATACTTTCCCTGGATTAAGTAACCTAACTGCATAAGATACTATGAATTGCTTATAATCATGTGTTTGCATTGTTTCCTGTTGTGTCAGGATAACCTCATCTAATGAATCAGAATCTATTTTAGTTAGTGCGATATATTATTCCTGCTTTGTGTGTTACTTGGTTCGTTGTATGAGTCTACCCCAATTATATGAACTTTCATCGATACCAAAGCTGGGGCTGTGATTTTATAGATAATTCAGTGCAGCATCTGTGTGTAATAAAAATCTGGGGGGCTCAAAATTAAATCCTGGAGCATGTTGCTTGGATATGAACTTTAACAAACTCCTTATTTATCTTGCAATATAAATATTTTGAAATATTAAGTTCTTTCAAAATTACTCATCGTTGTATATCACCAGCAGTGATGTCACCGCTTTTAACTGTATTAAAATGTGACCTCAGATTCTATCTTGTTTAATGCAATAAGTACTATGAAATGTCATAATATATGCTACATAAAATAATGTATCTGAATAAACATACTAAAAATATGATGGTACTAAAATAGGTATCAAAAATCTTTAGCAAGTTTTAAGGGTAAGTGTACATTGCACGAAATTATTTAAATATGAATTTGTCGTCATCATCATCATTACTATCCTTCTTGTACGCCATTTTCACTTTCATTTCTTATATTCCACTTCTTCTTAAAACAGCACAATGTCAGATCCAGCTAGGACCTAATGATGCCACACCGCAGCATCCCGCGGTCAGAAAAATAGCCCTGAAGCCCCCAGTTACTTAAAGGTCCCTAATTACATAGCCCCCAAGCCTCCCGGTTCCAGTCCCTAATTATAAAGCCCAAACCCTCCCGGTACCAGTCCCTAATTACATAGCCCCCAAGCCTCCGGTTCCAGTCCCTAATTACATAGCCCCCAAGATTCCCGACTCCAGTCCCTAATTATATAGCCTTAAGCTTCGAGGTTCCAGTCTCTAATTATATGGCCCCTTATCTTCCCGGCTCCAGTTCCTAATTACATAAAACCAAAGCCTCACGGATCCAGTCCCTAATTACGCAGCCCCAAGCCTCCCGGTACCAGTCCCTAATTACATAGCCCCCAAGCCTCACGGATCCAGTCCCTAATTACGTAGCCCAAACCCTCCCGGTACCAGTCCCTAATTACATAGCCCCCAAGCCTCCGGTTCCAGTCCCTAATTACATAGCCCCCAAGATTCCCGACTCCAGTCCCTAATTATATAGCCTTAAGCTTCGAGGTTCCAGTCTCTAATTATATGGCCCCTTATCTTCCCGGCTCCAGTTCCTAATTGCATAAAACCCAAGCCTCACGGATCCAGTCCCTAATTACGTAGCCCCAAGCCTCCCGCTACCAGTCCCTAATTACATAGCCCCCAAGCCTCACGGATCCAGTCCCTAATTACGTAGCCCAAACCCTCCCGGTACCAGTCCCTAATTACATAGCCCCCAAGCCTCCGGTTCCAGTCCCTAATTACATAGCCCCCAAGATTCCCGACTCCAGTCCCTAATTATATAGCCTTAAGCTTCGAGGTTCCAGTCTCTAATTATATGGCCCCTTATCTTCCCGGCTCCAGTCCCTAATTACATAGCCCCCAAGCCTCCTGGATCCAGTCCCTAATTACGTAGCCCCAAGCCTCCCGGTACCAGTCCCTAATTACATAGCCCCCAAGATTCCCGACTCCAGTCCCTAATTATATAGCCTTAAGCTTCGAGGTTCCAGTCTCTAATTATATGGCCCCTTATCTTCCCGGCTCCAGTTCCTAATTACATAAAACCCAAGCCTCACGGTTCCGGTCGCTAATTACATAGCCCCCAAGCCTCGAGGTTCCGGTCGCTAATTACATAGCCCCAAGCCTCACGGTTCCGGTCGCTAATTACATAGCCCCAAGCCTCCCGGCTCCAGTCCCTAATTACATAGCCGCCAAGCTTCACGGTTCCGGTCGTTAATTACATAGCTCCCAAGCCTCCCGGTACCACTCCCTAGTTACATAGCCCCCAAGCCTCACGGTTCCGGTCCCTAATTACATAGCTCCCAAGCCTCCCGGTACCAGTCCCTAATTATATAGCTCCCAAGCCTCCCGGTACCACTCCCAAATTACATAGCCCCCAAGCCTCACGGTTCCGGTCGCTAATTACATAGCCCCCAAGCCTCACGGTTCCGGTCGCTAGTTACATAGCCCCAAGCCTCACGGTTCCGGTCGCTAATTACATAGCCCCCAAACCTCACGGTACCAGCCCCTAATTACATAGCCCCAAAGCCTCCCGGATACATTCCCTAATTACATAGCCCTCAATCCTCCCGGCTCCAGTCCCTAATTACAGAGCCCCCAAGCCTCCCGCCTCCAGACCCTAATCACATACCCGCCAAGCTTCCCGGCTCCAGTCCCTAATGATGTAGCCCCTAGCCTCCCGGCCCCAGTCTCGAATTATATAGCCCCGAGATTCCCGATTCCAGTCCCTAATTAAGTGGCCCCCAAGCTTCCTGGCTCCGGTCCCCAATTACAAAGCCCCCAAGCTTCCGGCTCCAATCCCTAATTATATAGCTCCAAAGATTTCCGACTCCAGTACCCAATTATATAGCCTTAAGCTTTGGGGTTCCAGTCCCAAATTATATGGCCCCTTATCTTCCCGGCTCCAGTTCCTAATTACATAGCCCCCAAGAATCACGGCTCCAGTCCCTAATTATATAGCCCCCAAGCCTCCCGATTCCAGTCCCTAGTTACATAGCTCACAAGTCTCATCGCTCCAGTCCCTAATAACACAGCCCCCAAGCTTCCCGATTCCAGTCCCTAATTGCATAGCCCCCAAGCCTCACTGCTCCAGTCCCTAATAACATAGCCCCCAGGCCTCCTGATTCCAGTCCCTAATAACATAGCCCCCAGGCCTCACGGCTTCAGTCCCTAATAACATAGCCCCCAAGTCTCCCAATTCCAGTCCCTAATTGCATAGTCCCGAAGCCTCACGGCTCCAGTCCCTAATAACATAGCCCCCAAGCCTCACGACTCCAGTTCCTAATTTCATAGCCCCAAGCCTCGCGGTTACAGTCCTTAATTACATAACTCCAAACCCTCCCGGTTCCGGTCGCTAATTACATAGCCCCCAAGCCTCCCGGTTCCGATCCCTAATTACACAGCCCCCAAACTTCACGGTTCCGGTCCCTAATTACATAGCCCCCGAGCTTCCCGGTTCCAGTCCCTAATTACATAGCCCCCAAACTTCACGGTTCCAGTCCCTAAGTACATAGCCACCAAGCCTCCCGGTTCCGGTCCATAATTATTTAGCCCCAGGCCTCCCGATTCCGGTCCCTAATTATATAGGTCCAAAGCTTCCTATTCAAAACAGGTACCAGTTCCAGTTTGGTGTTGTAATGTTTGATGAAATATTACACACTTCTATTGGAATATGTTACATATTTTGCGTTTATGACAAATATACACGCCCTTAATATCAAAAGAAACTGAACCTCTAATGCAATTACTTGAATTAGTGGTTGTTTTTGTTCGTTTAATGTTACCTAAGGTACACCACGAGGAGGCGAACTGACTCGCATCCCAAAAGATTCCACATTTATCAGCATCGTCATTATCTCTTTACTGTCTGTAAATTACTTATAATGCATCCGCTTTAAATGCTTCATTATTTTGACACTCTAAGCCTATTGGTTTGCATTCGCAAACCAAATATGTGGTTCAGAAAGTGTCCGATTTCATTTCTGGAATACTAATTATGTGAAAGTTCCAAGTTTTGTTTCTTTGGCCACTAGCTTTGTTTTAGATGAAATGTAAAATATTTGGATTCAAACATCAGTCCATACTTCTCTTCCAGCATTCATGAAGCTTTCTACAAAGTTAGAATATTTTCACATTTAATGTGTTCAGAATATCATGAATCTCCTCTATACTTGTAGATAATTTTGGCTGAATTTCCCTCCTAGCTTTGTATATGTACTTACGTAAACTGTGTGCAACTCCAGAGATTACTTCTTACGTGTTTTCTCTCTTCAGTTGCTGGTATATTAGTTTTGATGGCCTTTCACATATATGTATATTCCTTAGCCTTTCTCTTTAGATTACAAAATACTTTCTGTCTCTAAATTTTGTCACTAGTGGTGCCGCGTGGTTATGGTCCTCTTGAATATCCAGGACATGTACCTCTTCAATGGAAGAGGTTGTAATAAAGTTTTTACAGCTTTTAATATTGCACGTTTATCGCTTTACCCCACTGCTTAAACAGATCTGAAATCTGAAAGTGTAACGTTTCCGAAGAAGAATCTTCCTTCCTGTCCTACTCAAAGTAATTTCAGTCTCGTCGGAAAACATGTTAACTGGGAACTAATTTGCTGTACAGTGAAAGAAGTCAAGGAAAAAGTTACACACACCCATTCCACCCACGTCCTGGGTAATTACACCGGTTTCGCGGGAGGCTTGGTGGTCGTTACCTGCTAAGCTTACCTGAGTACCAGAGGCGTCGGTCCTGCACCCGGATCTAGAGACAGATTGTGGCTTGATCTCAAATTAGTGAATCTTCATAATAAACAATAGTTCGTTGTTAACCATCTTCCTTGTTAAGATGTACATGGTGTTCATATTTATCTGTGGTTTTACCGCGTAAAATTTGACGTCATCATTAGCATAACTGACGGAGCGAGTTTACATACGATTCCTCTAGCGGCTTGCGATCGTACTTGATCTACTGACAGCAGCGTTGAGGGCTCCCTCTACCGGCAGGTAAATATACTATTCGAGAGTTGGGTCTGCCCACGTAATATAAAGATGCGTAATTTCGCCTGGTGCGTAGATACGATATCTGTTGTGGTTTGTTTTAATGAATGTGAACACTTAATGACAGATAAATGCAAATAATATCTTGCAAATTGGTGTTTCTCTGTGAAGATATATAACAATATAATTTACTAAAGGAAGATCAAATTAATAACAGTATTATTTTCAAAAGATTTTAGTAAAGAAACAAATTTTTCTTTTTTTGTCCTTTCAACTGTGCACGTAGTGTCAAACAATGAATGAATGAATCAATGAAGCGGATATGTTACTCAAATGAGTCCAGGGTCTCTAGAGCTCAGAGTTACTCGACATTCGTCTTCATAGGAAAACCCTGGAAAAATCTTATCCAGGTAACTCATCCTTGGGGAGATTCGAAATCGCGACCTCTTGATGTGAGGTACACACGCCACCTAACACCACGTAGGTAGGCAAGAAACAGATTATTTATATTATATGTTTACTTATTATGTTTATTACTTCTAAACTGCGATCGCCACTTTATAGAGTCGAGCATTTCTCATTTTGCGAGTAACTGATCTTGTATCTTGTAAATGTCTGATTCGCCTTTTGGTTTCGATAGGCATAAGGATACCAACATTAATAAAGACATTTTAATTACGCGTGAGAATGACAAAAAGGTTATATCATATACTGATAAAACGTAAAACGTTTATGTTGCAAACAAAAGTATGTAAATTTCACTGTATCTGGGCACTTTTGACATTACCTTCGCCCCGAGGAACTTGTCTGAATGACGGATAGCGCTGCATAAACTTCTCTATGCAGCGGTTTAAAATATATTTATATGTCGCACTAATTTTAATGCCGGTTCGAAAGTAGCATTCAAGCTTGAAGACGCGGTGCTTTGTCTACATCTCCACCTTGACAGTACAAACGTGCTACTTTACACATGTACTAGAATGATAATCATGATTACGGTAAAGAGGGGTAAAGAGGGAAGCCTTTCGTAAGCGCAATCACACTCAGAGCGTTGTAGTTTACTGTTCCGCAAACATTACCGCTTCTTCTCCGTAGAGGTCACTATGATTTCAACTATGACGTCATTCTTGCTCAATCGGAGGGCGGGAAATAACGAATAGAAATGGACACCGTGTATAAGTGTCTAAGCCTAGTAACTTGTGTCACTTAACAATTTATGGCTACCATATTTTAAGGAGGACCTCGAATACACGAGACAACATACGTAGTTGTATCTCAGTGTATCACAACACAATTGGCACACAAATGGGGTTAGGAAAGTGAGATGGCTTGTCAAGTGACATTTACACTGCATAGATGCACTATTCCGTGGTTCATCTGTTTTAAATATGTACTTGCCACCCTTTATGAGTACATAATTTCCGCAATGCTAACAATTTCAAGAGCTGTATATCTTCACTGATGCGATCCATGAGTTGTACATGTCAGTGTACTGGCATGAAACCAACACTGTAAGCATCCTCTCATTGTTCTAAGTTGGCATAAAACCCTTAATCTTCAGCACAGATAAAAGTTGCTTAACCCAATATATGAGGCATCCGTTACATGCAGTGATGCAAGGACACAATTTTGAAAAGTAGATATAACTGGACATCATTTTGTTCTATAATGTACTTCTTCTTTCATCCCATTGAACATATTAGAATTGTGGACTATCAGAAGAAATGATGGTTAGGTGTGTGAGCAAGTAAATCAGACCTACTATCACGTTTAGTGCATAAATAGCTGACCAGGCAGAATTCTTACCACCAATAAAAGTTGTCTTAATTTATCTATAATAAATTTTGGATTAGATAATTATTTAATCTGGAATATATTTACAGAATATTACTTAAGATTTTGTAATTCTGCAAAGTACATGTAAATGTTACAAAATTGTAAACTCAAGAAAAGATTTAAACATAAATATTGATGTCTTGTAATATTTATAAAACTAGGCTTGGCTCATTCTTTTCTTGGACCCTTCAAATACCAAATGCCCCTCGTTACTTAGTTCTTGTTTGCTGAATCTGTATGCTTTCAAGATGTTATAGTTACTCTCAACTCTAGATATTTCAATGATTTCTTTTTCATGTTTCTGGATCTAACATTCTTAGAATAACTCGGGTAGTGGATAGTACAATCACAAGCAGAAATTTATGATTTCACATCATTTTCTGACTTAAACTCTGAGTTTAGAAACACAGCCTCTATGATGGTATGGTATATAAAAGAACCTTGTAAGGCACAATCTGACATTGTTACCAACTTTAGAACTCTAAAAGATATTCTTTTTGTGTATCTAAAGCAAGCATTATCACTGCTGATACAGGAAAGGTATTATTTATTATTTTGTAACTTATGTCCTTTAACTTTTTAAGTCATATCGGACAATGAATGGAATGTGTAAAATGATGCTCAAATGGGCCCAGGGTCTGTGGAGCTTAGAGTTAGTTACCCGACGTTCATCTTTTAGGATAAGGGAAGACCCCGGAAAAATCCTTATCCAGGTGAACCACCCTGATCGAGATTCGAACTCGGGGCCTCGTGAATGTGATACAGGAAAACCCTAGGCCTAATATGATGGCCCCTATTTCCCGCGGTCGCCGGTTCAAAACCGCAGGAGGGCGATGGATATTTTGAACGGTAAAAATCCTTAGCACTGCCTTCTTTGGAAGAGAAATAAAGCCGATGGTCTCATACTGTAAGTTTACGTCACGTAAAAGAATCTCAAGTCTGATAAGGGGGCCTTTGAGTAAAATTAAGCGATCTTTCACTACCAATAACAAATGGGACGCTAAGAAACACAGCAGTTAAAGGGATCCATTAATAAAAACTTAACTTCAGAAAAACACATATTCTTGAAATAATCCTGTTCCAGTTCTCCTAGCCAACGATGGTAGTTTAAGTTAAACACAAATTAAGCTGCATGCAGTCAACTATACATACTTACACTCATTTCTGCAAAAGATCACTTAAACAGTCACATTTTATAAATTGGTTAAAGTAGTTAAACAATTCCTAATATTATAGGAAACATTGGCATGTGAATGACCTCTATGATAGTTTAGGTTAACTACACGCTGTCACACAATTGGCTTAAATGTTCTATATGTACTGTATGTATATGGGTGTAGTGTACATATTATACAATTACAAGGCATAGGTGTAGCGAAATATACCAAGTGACGACCCTAAGCCGCAAAAGAGCTTTTATATAAGCAGAGGGCCGAGCGGTTGTGGCCCGCATTTTGAAGGTACGGGTTCGACTACCGTGACCGATCTACCTGACCTATTGTGTTTTTCGGGTGCTTTCCCGGGTCACCAGGGGAATACTAGGTAGTTTAACTACATCCCCCGTATTTTCTGTCCATTATACGAGGTGCGTACTTATTATTACACCTTCCATTTTATTTTTCAGGACTGAGATCAGATAGGAACTTCTGTTTTTTTAATACACTTGGATTATTTGTGAATGAGTGACAGAGATGGCAGCACTGTACAGTACATAAAACTCTAGTGGCAGCGACGAGAGCTAGGACTGTTTCCGATACTTAAAATGGCGACATTTTCATTGCAAGAACAGCGTGTTATCGTCGTTATCTCCATTTTCGTGGTGTGACACTACTGAAATTCATCGCCAGTTGTATGAGATAGGTGGTGATGGCACCATGGATGTGTCTAATGTGCGATCCTCAGTGTGACAATTCAATGAAGGCAGGACATCGTGTGACAACAAACCAAGACAGTCACGTACTTGCACCAGCCGGTCTGAAGACTTGATCAAGCGAATGGAGAATGTTGTTTTGAAGGATCGCCGATTGAGAATTTTCAAACCTTCATGCAGGATTGTTGGCACAGATTCCACGGAAATGCCAAATTTGTAGGCGGCCTACAACCCTCTTGGTTTGTTGTCACACGATGTTCTGCCTTCATTGAACTGTCGCACACAGGAACACAGATTAGACACATCCATGGTACCATCACCACATGCCTCACTCACCTGGCGATGAATTTCAATAGACGTCACACCACGAAAATGGAGATAACGAATGATTACACACTGTTCTTGCAATGACAACGTCGGTATTTTAAGTATCAAAAACAGTCATAACTCTCGTCGCTGCCACTGGAGTTCTGTGCACTGTACAGTGCTGCCAACTCTGCCACGCATTCACAAAGAGTCCACGTGCATAAAAAAATCCAAAAGTTCCCAACTGATCCCAGTCCTGAAAAAAATAATAGGTGTTATAACTTGAACGCCCCTCGTAATTTCACAGCATCTCTCAACTGCTGGTGTTTTTCAGGGTAGAGGTGCCGGCGGGAGACTCGGCGCTGCATGGCAAGATGATATGCTCTGAATAAAGCTTTCTCCTCCGGTAAGACGGTCTCTGATCTCCAATCCCAATCTGGTGAGGCCGTTTCCGGACCGCAGTCGGGTGAGCTGCTAATTGTGCTGGTCTGCCGGGGAGTTTCCAACTAGTAAATTCTAGGGACCCTGATCACTGTTGTGGCTGCCTAGAACGGCCACCCTCTGTCTCCTCTCGCCTTATCCTTCCTCTTGCGGATGCTCCACTTGGGGTTTAGGAATAATAGATCAAGACTGGGGCAATGCCGTTCCCCTCCGTTGCACAATCCAATCTAATATAGTGCCACGCACTAATTCTAATGTTTGGTTACTGTTTTCCTCCTTTGGATTTGTTTATATGTATCCCCTCAATTATCACAGAGCACAGATAAGATGAGGCATATACTGTGATAACCTTTAATGGTGCTCGCTCATCGTTTTACATTTTTTAAGGAAATTGGTTTATTTCATCTTTACTTTTATTAAGATGGTCACGTGTTGCAGGAAATATACAAAAGGAAATATAGGAAATATAAAGATCCCGCTACACTATCTAAACCGGCACATACAAATTGTTTAATTCCTCTCGTTGTTTAGAAAAAATGTTAAGTACACACTAACCCGACTTTCTCTACTTATTCTTGGAGAAAATATACATTTTCAAAACGCCAACCTTTCTATCTACTTTATGTTAATTGTGATAGACGTTTGTAGAAACGATCATATCACATCACCTTGTAGATAAAATTGAAATACGAGCAGATAGTGAACTTGAGCGATAATCGAATTCTTTAAGAGCTGGTTGCTAAGTGAAAGCTTTGAGTTACATTTTCCTTGCAGCGCCAGCACCTAAACAAATGGATAACAACTTCTCAATGGATAAAATATAAGCAAATAACAAGGGATACTTCGAAAATGATTCACTCTTCACATAATATATGTGACAATAATTGAATGCTTTAACAAGATCTACATTTGTTGTTATACAGATACCCTAAACCTGAGCTACTTCTGTGGTTGGAGAATTTTCTTGAAAATCTTGCTAGAAGATACTGAACTTAAATACCAAATTAGGTATTTAACTCAGCACCGCAGCAAAAAAAAAAAAAAAAAAAAAAAAAAAAAAAAAAAAAAAGGAGAGAGAGAACTGTTTTAAATTATGCTATCAGCTCCCAAAGTTTGTCGGTCTAATTTTGCGACTGTTTAACTATTTATTTTGATAAAAATCTTTAGAGCCATTTTTGGTAAAAAAAAAATTTGAAAAATGTGCTATATAAAATATCGGGATTGATAGAAGGATTAATTGAAAACATGTGTTGCATTCTTGGAAGATGCTGAACTTAAATACCAAATCTGTTATTAAACTGCTTTTCATTTTTAACTCGAATTTTGGGTAGAATTCTTAAATATTTCTTCCTTTGTGCGTTGTTTGTTTTGTAAGTTACGTCCTCCAACCTTAAGTCACATCGGACGGTGAATGAATTGTGTGAATTGACGCTCAAATGAGTCCAGGGTCCATGGAGCTTAGAGTTACCCGATATTCGTGTTGAAGGATAAGGGAAAACCACGGAAAAAGCCTTATCTAGGTAACTCACCCTGATCGAGATTCAAACTGGGGACCTCTTGAAAGTGAGGCAGACACGCTACCATCTACGCTACCGAGGCGGGGCCCTATGTGTGTGGTAAAGAAAGTAAAAATATGGGATGTTTTATAAAAATGTCGATGACGTCGCAACTTAATAATAATATAGAGCCTGCCTCGGTAGCGTAGATGGTAGCTGGTCTGCCTCACGTTCAAGAGGTCCCCAGTTCGAATCTCGGTCAGGGTGAGTTACCTGGATAAGGTTTTCTCCTGGATTTTCTCTTATGCTAAAAGACGAATGTAGGGTAACTCTGAGCTCCATGGACCCTGAGCCAATTTGAACATCATTTCCCACATTCCATTCATCGTCCAACATGACTTAAAAAGAAGTTAAAGGACGTAAATTACATTATATATATTAAAATGGTTTTCTTAAACCAATATTTTCCTCGTGACCCAGCAGTATCCTTTCTCTCCTTTTTGAACATCTCCATATAGGTGGAACAGAAAATATGTTTGACTTTTGCAATGCGTTGAACGTTTGTTTATTAGCGATAAGTAGCGACATGAGCTACTTAACAGATCAGGAGGTAAGTGGTCCGCTGTATGCGCAGAACAATCAATATCGAATATCCCTACATTATTTCTGGGCTTCATTTACTGTCTCATGCTTCATGAAGTTGGGGATATTTACATTTATTTCCCTGATCAGCCAGTTATCTTCGAAAACATCGCTATAAATATAAAGTCAGCATTATTTGTAAGCACAACACTTTGGAGGAAGATCGGATTAGGTGTTGTGAGTGAGCACAAGTATACCGAGTGGCTTGGCTAAGGCGGTTTCGTCTGTGGCCCTGTTTCGATTCCCGTAGCCGATCTTCTGGGTTATTCTCTGGTATACTCTGATATTGAGTTTCGTGGTCCGAGACTAGTGAAAGAATACATGCGGCCACCTAAGCGTTCTTCTTATTTTGGGAAGTTGTTTTCCTTTTAATTTACGTGCAACATTAAGTCATGTCGGAGGATGAATGAAATGTGTGAAATGATATTCAAATGACCCCGGGGTCAATTGGGCTTTTCTTTTTATTCCATTTATATTCCATGTTTAACTGCAGAGGTCATATCGGTGGTCGTTCTCCTTTGGAACATATCGCGATGATGTTAATTCGTATACGTTGTAATTTCATCATTAGATCAAGCACACATTCGCAGTCTTATTCATACTTCCATGCCTCTTGGCTGGATGAAACATCCCCACTCACAGCCGGGAATCGAACTCGGGACCCCTTGCATAGCAGACATGTGCTCTACCGACTGAGCTGCGGGGCCAGCTATATGGGGCTTATACTCGTATTTAGTTAGTTATTCATCATTCAGACTAAGGAAAGTCCCGGAAAAGACCTTGTCCCGATAACTCGCCCTACTGAGATTCGAATTCCGGACCTCATAAACGTGACGCAGACACGCTACCACCTGCGTTACATAGACGGGAATTGGGTACGCGCAGCAGTAGGTATATTGGTTGTGTGTTGAACTCTTGCTTGTTAAACTGACCAGTAACAAACTACATGATATGTTCAATAATTAGAGGAACATGCAATGCATGCCCCTCTGTACTCGATAAAAGAACTCTCTGTAACTCAATGCTTACAAGAAGCTTAGACATGTATAATTATTATATATACATGTTTATAAAATTTGTTTCTGCATGTCGCAGAAAAAGTTAGCTTTCTTTTTCATTAATCAATAGGTTTTAATTTTATAGAAATTATAGACAAATATGTATTTAAGAACGGAAAGACGGTAAATTTATTATGTTTATATTAGATACTGAAATGTTACTGAAAAAAAGTTAATTTACCAAGACTTGTGTCGCAAGCGCAATCTCGGAATGACCGTCGCGTGTCACTGCTTATGGCAACAATATATCATAGTCCTGTGCAGTTCTCTCGCTTCTTCTTTTTTATTTCTCCATACCTTATATATTTTTATCAAAAAAATGAGCATGCTTTATATTACTTAAACGGCCAATATGCTGTCCAAATGGTACAGCGATCTACATGATTTACGTGTCAACATAATGAAGTCAATATTCTTTAAGCTCTCTGCTGTTTCTTGAGCTGTTTGTGTTATAGGAAGCCCTTCACTTAAATTGTAATATTCAATAGCAAACAGTTTGTGAAACTAGCAACAGAAACTATATGGAGGTTAAAAAAAGACAAATTATGTAGGTCAGTATCGAGTTGAATGCTGATTAAGATGTTATTGTTTATAGTGTAGAGATGCTACTGATATTTAACACTGTATTTCCTGTACATCTCGCGTATTGTTGTGCTGCTCGAACCTTTACCATGGATTTATATTTGGTAATAGATACCTCTCAGATAACGCACCGATTACTCCACGTGGACTGAACATATTTCTGTCATTGGTTATTCCTGCGAATTCCATTGGCTGAAGTGATACGTTCATTGATGCTTAGCACAGAACCGGACAGCGCAGCAGTTCCCCTCTCAGCTAACAAGAATAATAAGTGCGTTATCTGAGAGGTTTCTATTGACAAAGATAAAGCCATGGTAGCGGTTCGAGCAGCACGACAATACCCCACAAGCCCAATAACGCTTACAGTCTGATTTTTAAAATAAGATACCTAAAGGTCATCAAGCAAGGGCCGCGAAGGGTAAGAGGGGAAGTTCGTTGCTATGGTAATGTAAACAAAGGTTGCCAGATTGGTTAAACTGGTGAATTATATATTCTGATAGCTCAAACCTGTGTTTACGTTTCAAGTGTTGAGAGGATAAAGAAAGGGGATATCTGCATTACTTCCTGTCTGCTCTTGGGCGACATTGCGGAACCTCACGTGAAGAAACAGATGACCTTCATGTATCTTCTTTTAAAAATCAAACTGTATGTATATGTAATTTGAGATCAGTAAGCACTTGGGCATTACAGATAGGTAATTTTTAAAATAAAAGTTACATCCTCCAAAGTTAAGTCTTATCGGACGTGAATGAAATACCTAAAATAATGTTCAAGTAAACCCAGGGTCCATAGAGCCTAGAGTTACCAACTCCTTGGTCAGTAGAACTGAAACATAAGATTTAAGAATGAAAACACTTAATGTTCCTAAAAAGAAAGTTAACTACCTAATATGGTTTACAGCACCAGATACGGTACAGATTGTAAATGGTCACAAAGCTAAGCATGATCCCTAATTAATATCGGAGGGTCATTCTTGTGTCTTTGGCTCACAAGAGAACCAATAGGAACAATAAATAATTTTATCGTTTCTTTGTATTTTAGTAACTAAAATGCAGAAAATATGGACTAGGAAAAAGGAAGAGAAAAGAAGGAAGTCAAAACAATGTGATGTTTCGAATCTAGCCCTTGCAGCACCATATACCCACAGCTAACCACCTCGACCAGCTGCCACGTATTGTATGTACTCGCTGGGAAAGCATTCGCTTATTGCTAGTGTTATAAGGATGAAAACCCGTCGTTTATTTAAGCTTTTCACAGCTTCTTGGTCCTTATTCAGGGCTGTAAGTATTAAGGCTGTGTCGTATATTACCGAATAGAAGGGCAGAGATGCAATAACGGCTTTTGTGCTAAAAGGGTCAATGTATTCACATTTAACTATAAACTGCGAGTTGCACAGTTAAGAATAAATAGGGGCAGTTGACTCACCTGGTGTATATATAATATATATAGTATCTTCAGTTAGCCCGCCTCGGTAGTGTAGATGGTATTGTGTCTGCCTCACGTTCAAGAGGTCCCGAGTTCGAATTACGGTCAGGGCGAGTTCCCTGGATAAGGTTCTTTCCGGGGTTTTCCCTTATCCTTCAAGACGAATGTCGGGTAAATCTAAGTTCCATGAACCCTGGACTCATTTGAGCATCATTTCACCCAGTTCATTCACCGTCCGATATGGCTTAACGTTGGAGGACGTAAATTAAATTAAAAAAGTATGTTCAGTTATTTTTGTTCCATTTATACCCCGCTTTGGGCCGCACCGTGGCTCAGTGGTTAGACCACTTGGCTCTCATCAAGGCGGCCCAGGTTCGATCCCAGGCGACCGCAAAGTGAGATTTGTGGTGGACAACACGACGCTGGGGCGGAGTTTCTCCGGGACCTCCGGTTTCCAACGCCATCTCATTCCACCGGTGCTACATCTTCATCTCATGTAAAAGCGGGCGTTAAACACTACACACACCATACCCCGCCTTTAACTAGAATGGTCATATCGAAGGTCGTATTCGTTGAGTTTTAATCAGTAGATCACGCACATATTCGCAGTCTCATTCATACTTCCAGACTCTGGGGGAGATGAGGAATTATCTTGGTCGGAGAAAAATCACCACCCCTACATCGGGATTCGAACGCCGGACCCCTAGAACGAAAAGCAGGTGCTCTACCGACTGAGCTATGGGACCAGCCATCTTCAGTTCTCTTTCAGCTAAAAGCATGATTTGTGTTAATGAGAAGCTAATGAAATAGTGATATATACCGATATTTTAAAAGGTTAGAAAAAAAACTGAAAAATTCAATGCCATATTTGATCCATGGATATTCCATTCTATACTTGTCACCTCTATCCATTGAGCTACCATGGCAATATGCCCGCATGACATTAAATTCTCCAGCTGACTGAATTTTTCAGTTCTGTTTCTAACCTAGTAAACGTTACCTACACAGAGTTTGTGTGTTAGAACAAGCATCCATCGCTGATTCTCGTATAAATAGAAAACTATAATAACAGAAAGGATGTTAAAAGCCCGGAAATTAAGTAATTACTAATTATAAGCTGCCATTGTTTAAATGATCTTGAATTGAGACTTCTCTCATGTTCTGCCAGAAGGACGTGAATCAGCAAGAGAATTTAATTTCATGCCAGCATGCTACCATAGTAGCTCAGTTGTACAACAGCATCACATATGGTGGAAGATAAGTGGAATTGCATTGTTCAGTTTTGATTCTAATCTTCTACAGTTTACCTACTAAAAGTTTTTGTATTACCTGCCAGTGATTGCCCTTATAAATGGAAAACCCACATTTAAATTTGTTTTAGAGTATTTTATTTCATTCTATGGTATAGACTGGCTACATCTCCACTATTTACTGTCCATCAACATATGAATAGTACATTAATGACCAACAAATTAAAGTTACCTTTTCCTAATACATCTGCATTCCAAACAAATAATTTGGTCATTAAATTTGTACAAGAGATGCAGTTGTATCATCATGCTATTCAGGTTACCTATGTTTCAGACTACTGTCACTATGCAACTTCTGATGCACCTCATAACCTATCTCGCTAGCCACAAAATGGTGCATATGCTTCACTCAGGAAGTAGTAATATAATTTGTACATCAGAATTTCGTACTCTTTCATTTATATTAGGTTCCATTCTTAGCTCAGTAGGCTTATAGTGACAGGAGTTAATGAAAACTTGAAATCAATATCAAGTATATTATTATAAATATTTTTGGAAATGTTCATCTTTAGAATATACTGAACATGAATACCAATTTTGTATGTATAAATTTTATAGTTTTAATGTATGACACTCTTGTACCTGCACACATATGGACCTTTTTCTAACAATGCTGATTTTGTATTCAAAGGGGTCCAAAACATATAAATAACAAATAGTTGCAATACACTTCCTACATACTGAGTACATGGTAGAGAAACTAATAAATGAAAGAGAAATAAAGAAATTGTATTGCTTCTCTGTTAGATAATCACTTATTAACTTATTGTGCATTAACATGATACAAAATAGTCAGAAGGTTTTAAAGTAGACATCTTATCAAACTTTGGCAGTTTAATACTGACTATATTTCCATTCCATTTCTTCTTTCCACTCATTTCTTCAAAAAGTGTATTCAACCTATTGCTTTTATTGTCTTGTCATATTGGTAGTCTTTTTTATTTGCATACCACATTAATATATTATTACACCAGAGTATATTACTCATATATTATCACTATTTGGTACTGTTATACTATTCCCCACTATTACACACTAGTACATATATTATCACAAAGTAAGGTTTTCCTATGTTTCTAAAATGTTTCCAGCTTTATCTTTGTGGTTTCTTCAAATAGTTATCTCTGCTACCCTTTGACTCTTGACTCTCATATATAGGTGACAAACTAGTTGTGCTTCCAGAGTTTTATTCATATTGAACCTGCAACACAACATTTGAATCATTGTTTCAGCATCCATTTCTTATTCTAATTCATTCTTAATGACTGAACTACTTCTACTACTTCTATGCCTCTTACATCTGCTTCTGAGGGTTAGAAACTTTTTTGATCAGTGCTATGATCACACTCATTTAAATGCTATACTTTAAAAGTCAAAAGAGAAAAAAAGTCTATGAAACCATATAGTCATATAATTTTATCGTTTTGGGAAAAAAGATTAAAGAAACTGACATTCCACAAAGTATATGCGCATACTATTTGTACCTGGATATTTATAGCCATGGTTACAGTTAACATATGAATTTAAGTGTGTACAATCTAGAACTAAGTGGTGCATATGATTGTCCAATTGTTTCAATCAGGCATTTGGGTTGCGAATATATTTGCCAGTGCTTGTAATTAGGCAGGAACCTGGTATTACACTTGCACATTAACGTAAAAAAAGGCAATTTCATATTAAGTGTTTTATAGTCATGTAATAATTTGATCAAATTTTAAGTTCAATACCAAATTTGAAGATTTTCTTTAACCATTTCTGATATAACTAATATAACTAATATAACTGTTATACTATTCCACACTATTACACACTAGTACATATATTATCACAAAGTAAGGTTTTCCTATGTTTCTAAAATGTTTCCAGCTTTATCTTTGTGGTTTCTTCAAATAGTTATCTCTGCTACCCTTTGACTCTTGACTCTCACATATAGGTGACAAACTAGTTGTGCTTCCAGAGTTTTATTCATATTGAACCTGCAACACACCCCCCAGGGGCCTACTTCGGTAGGTACGGGTTTGGCGAACCCGGGGTCCCGAGCCAACAGTCTCCCTCGTGTGGGCTCCTCTTCGTGGTTGAGGGAGACGGTCAACAGGCCCACCCACGTGTAGGCCGTGCGTGGAGACCCGTGTCGGTGGAAAGGTTTGTCCTGGTGGTTGAGGGATGCGTATCTGAGCTCGTAACAGTATTTTTCTGAATTCGGGGAGGGTGCGCATTTCTAATACACTACTTTGGCTTCTGCTTCGCCTAAACGGGAGGTTAGGGACTAACCCACCCCTAATCAATCGGCCAGGACTAGGTATTGTACCGAACTCCAGGGTGAGTGGGACGGCGAGCTCGCTATATCCCCTGTGTAGCCCTGTCATCCCAGTGGGGTGACCCCTTGTTGGACTCCGTGGTGGGTGGGGAGCACTGGGGGATGAAATTTAGACCAACATTTATGGTTAACATACACCCCCCAAAAAACAATAAACGTGGAAAGGATTTATTTGAAAACAGTGTTAAGCAAGTAGTTGAGTGTGGTCCTCGCTACTTAGTTATTAAACGAACGGAGGAAGGTAGAACTTTTTCTACAGTTAATCCGTTTATTATACAGAAAGGTCTTGACAAAATAGCTGGTGCTGTTAAATCATGTACAAAATCTAGAAATGGCACGCTGCTGGTGGAAGCAACTACAGCATCCCAGGCAGCAAAGATACTGAAAGCCAACATGCTGGGCAGTTATCCAGTCAAAGTGGAGATGCATAGGACCCTGAACTCCTCGCGCGGTGTTGTAAACACTAGCGCGTTGGATGGAATGTCCAACGAGGATATTCAGGAGAACCTCCAGGAACAAGGCGTAACTGCAGTTTATCGTGTCCAAAGGAGAGAACGAGGGGATATGTTTCCTACTCGTACCCTGTTCCTGACCTTTGATCGGGTAGATCTCCCTCAAAGGATCAGGGCAGGATATGAAGTGATTGAGGTTAGACCATACATACCTAACCCTCTGAGATGCTACCAATGTCAGCGGTTCGGTCACACTAGTGCATTCTGTAAAGGCGCACCTACATGTGTCAGCTGTGGAGCCGGCATGCATGAAAATGCATGTACATCACCTCCGGAATGCGTAAATTGTAGCGGTGAACATCCATCAAGTTCACGAGAATGCCCCCGTTATATTGAAGAGCGAGCTATTCAGGAGATCCGGGTTAAAGAAAAGGTATCCTTTTCGGAAGCCCGGAAACTTCTATGTATTCTCAAGCCCTCTTCAACCACCTCCCGTACCTATAGCTCTGTGGCGGCTACTCCGTCACCGAAACGGGAGGCTGGTACCCAAACATCTGATATAAACGGGGCAACAATATCCGAGAAAGTTCTAGTGCCTAGATCGCAACCAAGAGCATCAGTAACAACATCTAAAACTCCGAGAACACAGACTACTGAAAATATCAAGTCAGTGAAGTCGCCTGAGAAAGCATCCACTTCTAACAACAGGACGAAATTGCCCATTGTATACCAAGCACCAGAGATCAAGTTCAAGACGCAGTACGATAGAACTGCCTTCCTGAAAGAAAGCACAAAGTCTGCTCCAGAAAAGTCCAAGAAACGTAGCCCTAGAGCGTCTCCGAGATCATCGTCGGAGTCATCTTCTGGGGAGGACCACGACCGGCGACCGTCATCTACGTCGGTCGGAATTTCCAATCGCTTCGAGCCCCTCGAATCGAAAGTTGTAGAAGGAAAACCGTCCTCTTCCATAGAGGATATGGAGCAGGAAACAGCTGACCACGCTGCTACATCTGCAGCAAAGAAGAGGCAGGATAAACCTGCCGAAACTAGCCCTACACCAAAGAAAAAGGGCAAATTGATTCGGCCACCCATGAAGTCGTCTTAATGTAGACTACCTTTACATCTTATATCCCATAGTTCCAATGGCTATCCTACAATGGAACATACGAGGATTAAGAGCGCATCGACCAGAATTGGAACTTTTGCTCAGTAAGCATCACCCCTTAGTGGTATGCTTACAAGAGACTAAGCTACGACCACAAGACAACTTTAAAATCAGACGCTACACACCACTGAGGTGTGATGTTGAAACAGAAGAGGGCATTCCTGCACACGGGGTACTATGATGCTCCTCAGGGATGACATATTTGTAGATCCGTTACAGCTACAGTCTGATTTACAATCTGTAGCTGTAAGGATTAAGCTGCCATCAATAGAATTTTGCATTTGCACTGTATATCTCCCGCCATCAGATGACCTCTCGTTAGTTGACCTTGAAGATCTGGTTTCCCAACTTTCAACACCATTTCTAATAGTTGGAGACTTTAATGCCCATCACCCACTTTGGGGCTCAAATCGGGCATGTTCGAGAGGCAACCTCATTGCAAAATTCCTGGAGAGCTATAACTTGGTTCTCCTGAACACCGGAGAGCCCACATTCCTCTCAGATGCGTTTAACACCTATTCGCACATCGATTTGGCAGTGTGTTCATCCCAGTTAGCTGTTTCATTACAGTGGAATGTCATCTCTGATTTACATTCCAGCGACCACTTTCCATGTCTTCTTAGTCTCTTAGCACAAGATGTGTCTCCCTCACGTATCCCTAGATGGCGCTTTGATCGTGCCAACTGGAATCTTTACACCCAGTTGGCTGTCTTTGAACACAACGAGCACGATTCTGTGAATGATTTAGTCGATCATCTCACAGAGAAAATTCTTTCCGCTGCAGAACAGTCTATTCCACGTTCGGCTACACAACCCGGTCGATTTCCTGTCCCATGGTGGACCAATGACTGCCGGAATGCTATTCGTGCTCGTAGACGTGCTCTAAGGGTATTCCAACGGCACCCTACGCTAAGTAATCTAATTGAGTATAAGAAAGCGCGTGCAAAATCTAGGCAAATAATTAAGGATAGCAAAAAGACCTCATGGAACAAATTTGTATCATCTTTTAACAGATGTACACCCTCATCTGTTGTATGGGATAAATTAAGGCGCGTGGCCGGAAAATCAACCCACCTGCCAATCGCTGGTCTGAGCACAACTGCAGGAGTTGTTGTTGATCCGTTTGTTGTGGCTAACACCTTCGGCTGTGCTTTCGCTCAGGTGTCTAGCTCATGCAATTATGCTCCTGAGTTTATCTCAATTAAGACTCAGGTAGAATCTCAAGGTTTTGTGTTTAGTTCCAGAAACCTTGAAGACTATAACCGCCTCTTCATCTTGGCAGAGCTAGAACACGCTCTTTCGTCATCGCGACTGACAGCACCAGGACCGGACGGAATCCACGTTCAAATGTTACAACATCTCTCACCTGAAGGTAAGGCATTCCTGCTCGAGGTCTATAACCGTGTTTGGGTTGATGCCACGTTTCCTGAAAAGTGGCGAGAAGCTACCATTATACCTATCTTGAAAGCTGGCAAGGACCGTCACCTCCCTTCTAGCTACCGCCCTATTTCCCTCACCAGTTGCGTATGCAAGGTGATGGAACGCATGATAAATGGGCTGTTGGTATGGTGGCTGGAAACGCACAACCTACTGAATAACATCCAGTGCGGTTTCCGACGACGCCGTTCAACAGTGGATCATCTTGTGTCCATGTCGACACAGATTATGAACGGATTTCTTAAGAACTATCAAACAGTCGGAATATTTTTTGACCTCGAAAAGGCTTATGATACGTGTTGGCGGGCAGGGTTGCTACGTACTCTGCACACCTGGAATATACGTGGACGCCTACCACTCTTCCTTCAGGAATTCCTGAAAGACCGCGTATTCCGAGTAAGGGTTGGCTCGGTGTTTTCGAACCTTTTTGTTCAAGAGAACGGTGTACCACAGGGATCGGTACTAAGTGTTACGTTGTTTGCTATTGCGATTAATTCTATCTCGAAATGTGTACCTCCAGGTGTCTCGTCATGCCTATTTGTAGACGACTTTGCCGTGTACTGTACATCTCAGCGCACTCCGTTTTTAGAGCGCCGTCTTCAGACCACCTTGGACAACCTTAAGAGTTGGATTTTAAAAAACGGCTTCCGATTTTCCGCTGAGAAAACCATCTGTGTAAACTTCTGGCGTCAGCAGAGTCGACTACCTCCAAGGCTCCGGCTAGGCGCTGATCTACTACCTTTTGCAGATGAGGCGAGGTTCCTTGGATTGATATTTGATAGAAAACTTAGTTGGTCGTCGCATATAGCACAACTGAAAGCACGATGTGACCGATCTTTGAATATCTTGCGGGTACTAAGTGGAAAATCGTGGGGAACGGATCGTGCAGTGTTATTGCGACTTTATCGGGCACTCATCCGTTCCAAATTAGACTATGGTAGTATCGTTTATGGCTCAGCACGACCATCTGTGCTGAAGAGATTAGACACAGTCCATAACTGTGGCATACGTATAGCTGTTGGGGCATTTCCAACGAGCCGAGTTATAAGCCTGTATGCTGAGTCTGCAGAACCTCCTCTGCAGTACAGGCGCAACATGTTATTAGCCAATTATGGCTGTGGACTTAATTGCATGCCCACACATCCATCGTTTACGCCGTTCTTTAATACCTTCATGGACGTGCGTTATAGGAACACTACTATGAAACCAAAGCCACCTGGTTTTCGTTTCCGGGAGCTCCTTAGACATCTTGATACTGACATGCCCAAGATGTATCCTAGGGGGGAGAGGACATACCCTCCTTGGTTGTGCAGAGCGTCCCCGGTTGATCTGGGCATGACTAAATATGATAAATCTACCATGTCTATGTCTAGTATCCGCACATGTTTTTTAGAATTTTTATCGCGATATGAGGACCATTTTGTAATTTATACTGATGGCTCCAAGAACTCAAATGGCGTTGGTTGTGCTTACGTGTGTGGAACCGAACCCTATACATTCGGCTTTCACACTAGCACTTCCATTTTTACTGCAGAGCTTTATGCAATATACCGGGCCATTTTACACGTACGCCGACGAAAGTTGGGGGACTGCTTAATCCTGAGTGATTCCCTCAGTGCACTTCAAAGCCTACGGCAGCTGTACAACTACCACCCTATTGTGCAGCGTATACAGGGTGCCCTCCACGTTTTACACGCTTCTGGCGTTAACGTGGTGTGTGCATGGATCCCTGGTCACGTAGGCTTGCAAGGGAATGAAATGGCGGATTCAGCAGCCAAGACGGCTATCATGAAGTCCAGGGTTCGAATACCATCTGTGACATGGGAAGACTTTAGGGGCGAATTGCGGAGAGCTGTGCAAACCTGCTGGCAGGAAGAGTGGTCTGCTCTCCGCAATAACAAACTTAGATCTGTCAAAGAACTTCCGATTCCCTGGGTTACCTCCTGTCGGTCATCTCGTCGCGAGGAGGTGAGTTTGGCTCGGTTACGAATTGGGCACCGCTTTTTTACTCATAGTTTTCTTTTTAAAAAGGAGCCTTCTCCACTATGTCCGTTTTGCAATGAAGCGTTGTCTGTACGACACGTGCTGCTAGAGTGTTTTCACCTAGCAGACCTTAGGACGTCTCTGCAGCTGCCGGTCAGCTTTGCAGAAATGCTAGCGGACGATCACGCAGTAGTGGAGAAGGTTTTTAGATTCTTTTCGAGATTAGATTTTAGGATTTAGCAAATAGAATTTATGGTTTTTGGATGACATTTTTATTTTATTTATTTATTTATTTTTTTTCAAGGCCTATGTATTTTTTGTCTTTTTTAACATATACTGTTTTTAGAATAATTTATATCTGGCTTTTGCCATGACCAGTTTCATTTAAAAAGGGCGCTGATGACCTCTGTAGTTGAGCGCCCTTATACTGATCATCACTCACTCACTCAACCTGCAACACAACATTTGAATCATTGTTTCAGCATCCATTTCTTTTTCTAATTCATTCTTAATGACTGAACTACTTCTACTACTTCTATGCCTCTTACATCTGCTTCTGAGAGTTAGAAACTTTTTTGATCAGTGCTATGATCACACTCATTTAAATGCTATACTTTGAAAGTGAAAAGAGAAAAAAAGACTATGAAACCATATAGTCATATAATTTTATCGTCTTGGGAAAGAAGATTAAAGAAACTGACATTCCACAAAGTATATGCGCATACTATTTGTGCCTGGATATTTATAGCCATAGTTACAGTTAACATATGAATTTAAGTGTATACAATCTAGAACTAAGTGGTGCATATGATTGTCCAATTGTTTCAATCAGGCATTTGGGTTGCGAATATATTTGCCGGTGCTTGTAATTAGGCAGGAACCTGGTATTACACTTGCACATTAACGTCAAAAGAGGCAATTTCATATTAACTGCTTTATAGTCATGTAATAATTTGATCAAATTTTTAGTTCAATACTAAATTTGAAGATTTTCTTTAACCATTTCTAATATAACTGACATTTGTATTAAACTTATAACATTATCCTTATGATGAATAATTGCCAATATTTCTGGACCTGAAGAAGCAGACAACTGTGTGAAAAAATTGTATTCATATATGACAAATGAAAACAAAGCAATACACTCACAGTCAATGACAAAGTAAATTTAAGTTTTTTGTTTTAATTTATATTTAATTTCAACCTTAAGCGTTGATAAAATTGATAAAATGATTTTTTGTTTGCAGGGAGAAGATAGTGGGCCTAATGTGTGTCCCAACTGCTAATGGAGCTGAATGTTTGAAAGAATGATTGTCCCAACATACATGCCAGAAACGTTTTGTGATCATAGAAAAATTGTAGTAAATGAAATTGATTAAATTATTTTTTCTAACATCAATATTGTTTATGAAATTTTCCTTAATTTCAGTATTTTAAGCAAAACTGTTATTTAAAGAGTGTCATCCAGTTAATACTCAAGGGTTCCTGTTTCCAAGTATCCATTATTCCAAGATAAGCAACTACAGAACTAAATTTAAAGGGAGTCGATTAATGACACCAAATAACACATACTTTTAATTTTTCCGGAACATGTTTACGAGAGACTTTACCTCCATCCACAACCCGCCATCAACTGGTTCTCATTAGTGTAGTTGACGATATTTTGTCATAGGTCTCCTCTGGTGGCGGTTCAAGGAACTTGCTGAACAAATCTTTCTGGGGGATGTCGAAATTGAATAATTTGTTCCTATTTTTTGAAATGAAGATTTGTTCCCATGTGGATAGTTCTTGTTTTCCTGATGTATGTTTTAGTAGTTTTGGTTCTGGATTTATGTCGTGGTTTTTTTTTTCTAAAAATGCGTGGCAAATGCTGATTTTTCTAATTGTTTATATTTTATGCTTCTAAAGTGTTCCTTGGCTCTTGTTTCTAAATTTATTTTTGTTTTTCCAATATAAGTTTGACTACAGTCACTGCATTCAATAAATACACTGTTACCAACACTTCCAAGAAAGGAATTGTAACTACAGAACTGCTTAAATTAGGATTAATATCTGCGAGCATACCCCGCATTGCAGGAAAATAAAATGGAGACTGCTGAATACAGGAGTCCTTACACACCAGGTAACTCACTGAAAACTAATGTTAGCAGTAATGAACAGCAAAGTTATGCATCTGTGACTCAGTCTACCCCCAGTAAATAATACCGCCTGCACTGCTGTATGTAGTAAAAGTGGGCCTTAAACACTACACACACACCAGTAAAGAACAAGGTATAATAACAGATGCTTGTGATGAGTTAATCTTAAAAGATTACATCTTAGCTGTTGGCAAACTAACGCCACCAGCTAACCTTCAGTTTGCGTCATGCATCTCAAGCAATCGAATATGCATCTTCTTAAGTAACCAGAAAACAGCTGAAGAGCTAGCTAGCAAACACAAGCAAATAAAAATCAATGACATTACTCCTGATTAATGCTCATTAATAACTTAAAAAATGAATAATACTCTCTAATGTTTGTCCTATAATATTCAACCAAGTAATTGCAGACAAACTAACGAAGCTGGGTATCAAAATTATGTTGTCAATAACAGACATACGTGCAGGAATTTCAGAATAAGGGTTCTCCCATGTTTTAAGCTTTAGAAGGCAGTTGTATGTGTAGCCTGAAGATGTTGAAAAATTACCTGAGAATATTTAGATCAGTTATGAAGGCACACATTATTGGGTGTACATTACTTCCGATAACCTGACATACTTTATTTGTAAACAAGAGGGTCCCCTTGCTAAGCAATGCAAAGCATCACCAGAGGGAGCTAAGGTAGATAACCCTAATAGGGATATCTCTATGGAGAGTTTCCCTGAACTCAAAGTGCCACGAGCTATCCTTGACAATCAACAGCTACCAGAAATCAGTGGCATGCAAGTTAGGAATATACCTCCCTCAAAAGCCAAACATCCACCTCTAGGCACTACCCACAGCACAATGGAAGTAAAACAGTCTGCAGTTTCTGCTAAGCATCCTCTTTCAACTGTGAGTGGCAGTGTGAATGAACATCACAATCAAAACTATACCTCTGATGTGTCATCGGAACGCTACGAGACATACTCGGAAAATGAAAACGTGATTCTGGGGATCAACTTCCTAATAGCCCTAAAGGTTTATCTAAAAAGGCTAAGACCAATGACACCAATAAGTCAATAGCAGAATCAATGGCACCTGTAAAACCTCTGAGGGAGTAAAAACCTGAACACTATGAACTTAGTTTCATACAACCTGTGAGTTTATTTGAAAACACAGTAGGAAAATGTGATGTCATTCCTATAGTGTAAAACTATACAAAAACTCTGGAAGGACTTATGCACACCATGAGAAAACTCTACTCTTTTATAAAGAATGCAGCATCAAAAATAGAAGCTGTAGGTTAGAAGCAAAACCCTTACTGCTATAAATTGCACTAAAACATAAAATGGCTAAGCCTAATTTGCTGTGGTATATTAATGGATTTAAAACTCAGTATGGATACTCAAAAATCCTTCTACAAAAACATAACCCCAATATTGTCTGTCTACAGGAAACAAATTTTCATGATGACTGTGTAACACAACTTCGAGGTTACCAAGAATTTTATAAAAACAGAAACATTGTGCGCCATGCTTGTGGAGGAACTACAACTTTTGAGAGAAATAATATAATTTCGCTTAATACTGCCCTTGAAGCTGTAGCAATAACTGTTACTCTTGCTCTGTGCACAGTTTGTGTCTGCAATTTATACCTACCTAATAGCATGGAAATTAATCTTGAAATAATGAAAGTTTTAATTCTCTAGTTGCCCAAACCATTGATCCTATTAAGCGATTCTAACAGCCACAATACTCTCTGGGGACACAAAACTAGTAATCAAAGAGGAAGAATAATTTCAACCTTAGCAAGTAACCTAGATCTAGTAATACCCAACTCACCAGGACCCACACATTATGATCTTACACATGGATCCTTAAGTAGCACAGATTTGGGCATTTTTTCGGCTCATATCTCACATGTAAGTATTCAACGGGTCAGTAAACTCTGAACCATATGGAACCATATTTTCCAACTATGATAGACACAATAGTAGGCAGGAGCATAATGTGCCAATAGCCAATAGTCAAAATGAAAAATTCAATGCCATGGCCAGGATTTGAACCACGGATCTCTTGGTTTTTTGACTCTATCAAAGACCTTAGCCAATATACGGCTAGTGTGAAGAAATTATCAATTTTGCATCAATTAACTGAAGTAAAATGGAACTTGAAGCATGCCAATTGGCATACATTTAGTTCCAATGTAAGCGTAATTATTACTTGTTACCCACAACTTGTGTGTTTGAAAATATTTCAATTAATAAAATTGTGACTAATTTTACCAGCATTATAGAAAGGGTGCTAAAATAGAGTATAAGTGAAATCTTAATAGATCACTCAAGATAGTCTGTTCCTAGGTGGAATGAGACATGAAAGCTGTCTATCAAAAAAAAAAAAAAAAAACTAAAGCCTATAAGAGGTACCTGAAGCACCCTATGATACAAATTGAAATTGAATTCAAAAAGCTACGGGCATACGCGTGAAAAACCATCAAAGAAAACAAGAGAAACTCTTGGTTAACCTACGTTTCTTTCCAAAACAATAAAAGTAAACAAGATTTGTGGAACAAAATAAAAAAATTAAAGGAGTACTTCAACCTTCCTCAATATTCTTACAGCCATCACAAGATGAGCCTCCTATAAGTGACGCTAAAGTAATCTGCCATATCTAGCGATTCTCTCAGTAATGGAAACAAACTGATCATATAATGAAAAAGTTACTTTTAGGGAGATAGAGAAAGCTCTTTAATCCTGCAGAAACTCAAGCGTGGGGCTTGATGACATCCCCTATGAGTTTTTTGAAATAACTACCGAAAGCAGGTTTAATTTACCTGCTTGCTATCTACAACAAGATATGGGAAGCTAACACATTTCCTGATAACTGGCGCACAGCTATTACTGTAACTATACGTAAGCCAGGCAAAGACCATTATCTACCAGAAAACCATAGACCAATGTCCCTAACATGTACCATGTGTAATATACTGGATAAAATAGAAAAAACGGGCCAGACGATCCAGATATACCACCAACATCTTCCCTCGGGGCACCTTCTGGATGCAACAGACCATGTCATTAATCCTCTTCACCACCCGCTACGATCCTTGCCATGGCTGCTGGAGCTACGGGCATCATCCCTTGGTCCAGGTAGGGCGGTACAACCAGACTAGATCATCATGCTGGAACCCTTGGCTGTTGGATTGTCTGTCGTATCGGGTCTTCATGCGGTCGCTCACCTTCTGGATGTTTTGACGAGCCATCTCGTGCATGTCGTGGAGATGATCCACCAGGTTCTCCACATACTCGGTTGCTGGCTGTTTTGCATCCGAGGGGCTTCCGAAAGCCAGATCACAAGGGAGGTGTAACTCTCGGACGAACATTTAGCTGGCTGGTATCATCTCAGTGGTGTCATGTGTAGACGAGTGGTAGGCCAGCAAGTACAGTGGCACCTTGATGTCCCAGTCTTGTTGATGGCTGGCCACGACCTTCCTCAGGTGCTCTTCTAAGGTCTTGATGTATCTCTCCACCATGCCATCTGCCCGCCTCGGTAGCATGGTGGTAGCATGTCTGCCTCACGCTCAAGAAGTCCCGAGTTCGAATCTCGGTCAGAGTGAGTTACCTGGATACGGTTTTTTCTGGGGTTTCCCTTATCCTGAAAGACTAATGTCGGGTAACTCTACGCTCTATGGAACCCGGGCTCCTTTGAGCATCATTTTGTCATAGGCCTCCTCGTCAACTACACCAATGAGAACCAGTTGATGGCCGGTTGAGGATGTAGGCAAAGTCTCTGAAACATGTTCCAGAAAAATTTAAAAGTGTTGTTTAGTGTCATTAATTGACTCCCTTTAAATGTAATTTAATATAACAACACTGTTTTCAACACTTCCAAGAAAGGAATACTAATAGTTGCGTATGGGATACAGAGTGACTTGCATGTCGTTTGCCAGGTGCTGCCAAATTATTGTAATATGACAAAATGAACTGTTCCATAACCAGCCTCTGTCCGATACAATATGACCTACGCCTATCATAGGAATTCCTGTTTAGATTTTGTTGTTTTGATTTTCCAGTTGAAGATTCTTTCAGCATCTTCACTAGTTTCAGCTGACTTGCTAGCCAGTTCATGTTAATTTTTTAGGATGTCTAAGTATTGGACCAAAAGCGTTTAAGCCTTAATTTTTCCCTTAGGAATGTATTATTTTGCGGTATGTAGTAGAACCTGGCGGAAATTATTTAAATTTGATAGAAAAAATGTTATTTGCTTTGATTATAAGAGCATTGCATTTTCTATTATGAATTGATATCTTTTCCAGCTAGATTTTTGAACACAATAGCTTTTATTGTTAGTTCTTTTCTTGTTTTTACTCAGTACTAATTTAGCAGTTTTTACGCGATTGTTAGGGTCCGTACTTGCAGATGTATTATGTAATTGTATCTTTAAGACTGATGAAACAATAAAATATCTGGATTATATGTTGAACATTATGGTAGATGTATGTACCAATACTGTCTTCATTGACAATTAATTCTATATTATTGAAATTAGTTTGTGCCAGTCTTCTGTTGTTTTCCTGATGGAGTTGTATCTTTATAGTCCCAATATTTGGAGTGGTCACTGAAATCCCCCATTAAGAAAATGTTTTTGAGCTATGTTCAAAAGATTAAATTCTGGTATATTATTTGAAGGACTGTAGGTAAAATAAGCTAAAATGTGCTAATTTATAATTTTCATTTATCATTTTAATAAGTTTATATTTGTATGTTAAATTTTAGCTATGTTCCACATAAGAAATCACTAGCAATTTGCTTACCTTTTGGAAGAAGATAAATTGTATATCGTTGCATTTTGTAATATGTGGTTGTTGTTTTCAAATGCTAGGCTTTGGCAATGAAGCCATTAGCTCTCTTGCTCTCCAATATTTCTGTGTAGTGGGTCCGGTAGGTAGGGCTTCACAGGATAAAAGATGTTTTAAGTAGCATAAATGTAACTATCTTTTAAGTAGACACCAATTTTTTGCTTGTAATGGTGGTTACATCATCCACTCACTTTAACCCCCAGTATGTCTGGAGGGCCACACCTGTCTGTGGTTAATGGGTCCATCGGACCTGGCCGGGAGGAGTTTTAAAGTCCATCGGCTTTTCACACAAGCACCAATTGCAGAACATTTGTACACCGTGACAGGCCAGCATAAGAGGTTGAATAACATTTCCTCTACTACTGATGTAATTATACCGCTAACGCTCGGTCCCCAGAGCCTCATTGGAAAAAGCAGGTTGCCCCACGGGCAGGTTGAGGTTGGGATTTGGATAGGAGAGGTTATGGAATGTACATCATTATCCCTTGCATCCCTTGAGAACATATTTTGCCAGCTATCATTCACATCATCGGCTCTAATGCAACAGTTAAAATTAAAATCCATACAGTTAAATTTAGATATATTGAAGTGACCATAAGGTCAAGAGGAATACGCGACAGTTAGATCCATCCAATTTAAAATCGGACAACATGGAGGTAGGAAAGTTCACATTTGGAAATTTCAACTAACATTAGGGGGGAGGGGACAATATTTTTTAATATTTATTTTGGTCATCTACTTCCCTAACATCTAGGGCATCAATGTTTTTTTTCATGCAGTAAATTGTGGAGTTCTGCTTACTTACTTTGATTTAATCTTATTGCATTCCACTGTAGTATGTTCAAATCACCAAATTCTCTCCCCACCTGGTGATCCATGCGGAGGACTATTTACTGTGGATTGCACTGTAGAAGGAGACACAGACATTGTTTCGCAAGCAAATTTCAACTGTTTTTTATGGATATCTTTCTTTTATAAGTAGGCAGCTTAACTCTCACATTGTAGAGGGAACACATCTGTCTGTGTACTTATCCATTGGATCAGGTTTGGCAAAATATTAGGATATAACCAGCCTTTTGTTTCTTTGCCAGATGAAGTGAGTGTGTAAGTGTGTGGAGTTTTAGGACCTGTAGACAGCGAAGTTGTATGGGCCTGTGCCAAATGAAGGATGTTCCTACTGCCATGAGAAGTCAGCAGTGAATGTAGTGAAAAGAATGTGCAGCTCGTTAAAACATAATTTTATTATCATTTGCTTATTTCCTTTAGTATACAGTGAACCAATTTGCAGATAATTCTTGTTATTTGTTTCAAATATTTAATACTTAGGAGAAGGCTATCTAGTATCAGACACTTAAGCCTTCTCTCTCACAATAACTTTGGGAATGCGTATATTAAAATTAAAAATTATTTTTGAACACATGATTTGCAATTGTTTGTAGTATATGTGCAGTACATATCCACAGTAAGTACTAAACAGAGGAAATTTAAGATGTCTATAAATCTCACATTTTCCTCAACCTTGAGAACAAGGCACGCTATATTAGACTGGATATTATAAAATTACTTCATTATTACACTTTACTCCAGCATTAATTTTTATTACATAAATGTTCATAATTATGATAAAGTGAATCACCTTTAATACTGGCACAGTTTTCATGGGTCCAACACTTGCACATGCAGTATTGGATTCAGTTTTACTGAAATTTTCGCCACAAATGATACATTCCTTTTTTCCATATTAAAAGCTGTGTGTCTTTCTTACTTTTCTGGGGGTATACTTTTGTGCATTAAATTCCTCTTTGGCAAAGAGTTTTTCTGGATTATTGCAAAGTTTTGTTTTGTTTCCTTTCTTCAGGCCCTTGTTTGAAAGGGTTTAAGATTAAAATATCATTCTGGTCTTCACGCCTTTTGCTTAAGTTCAAGTTCTCAATGACTACAATTGAAAGTGAGCAAAGTTTCTGAATTAGGCTTACACTCGGAGATGGATTTTGATTAGGTCTAGCTGAATGTTTAGACTTAGTAGACGAAGAAGGAGCTGTGCATGGTGAAGCTGGAAGAACTGAATGTTGAATATGACTATAGCTCAGATGTTGACTGTGTCAGAAGATGTTGGATATTTGAAGAGTTTTCCCTAGCTATTTGTGGCAATTCTATCTGGGACCAAAATAAATCTAAGTAGCTGAAAATGTTGTGGTTCTAGGGGCAGTTGCCTTAACAAACAAATGCTGACCTAAAAAGCACTGCTCTGCACATTGTAGTGTTAATTTATGGATTTTCCTTTTTTCAGTAGCATAAGATGACCTACAGTTTAATTGGTTATATAATGCATAATCTTCCTCTTCCAAAAAGTGCTTTTAAGTTTACCCATGGCAAGTTTCATTTTGGTTTCATTTCTTGCAGGACTTTATTTCAGTCTATATTCTAATGTCTCCCTAATTTTTAGTTTACCCCCTATTACTTTATCAACTGCCAATTGACTTTTAATTAACTTTTATGTTAACAAACATAAATGATTTTCAACACTTAAAATTACATTTGACTCAACATTATTGTAGTATCAGGTTAGCTAAATTATCTTTCTGCAGCAGGAAGCAGGTCAGGAATAAGAAACGTCTTTCCACATGCTCTCTTGTTCATTCACAGTCACACTCTGGTCCCTTTCTGGTTTGCCTCAAGAAGGTGTAATACTACTTGAACTAAATTTTCTGGCACATTGTACTGAAAACCAAAAACTGATACTGTCTAATATAGAATTCTTTCTGATACTGAGTAACTTCCCCCTATACTTTCCTGAAATGGGAAATTATTAGTCTTTTATCTCTTTGCTTTGCAGAGAAAGAAATTTCATTGGAAACATATGGCAATCACATTTAAAAGATTTCATTATCACCTAAATTCTGCTGAATTTCAATATTCCCTCTACAAAAATTAACAATAAGACAGTGTCTGTAAATATCATCTAGATTAATGTGAAACGATTAGATTAGTGGGTTTTAGGGCCCGTCGACAACTAGGTCATTTGGGCCCGGTTAATGTGAAACAGATAGTGGAATAAGCATTTGTAAGTATTATTTGTACAAGATTAAAGAAAGTCATGTGAGGCTACACATCAGGCTTTTTACATTCTCTGTCACATAGTAGCTAGAAAAAGAAATACATTCCACCCAAAGATTTGATACTAATGTTAAACTAGAAATGTGTCTTTAGGTCTCCTAAAGCCAAAAAGCAGTTTTAGGAAACTGTGTGTGTGTGTGTGTGTGTCTGTGTGTGCGTGTGCGTGTGCGTGTGCGTGTGTGTGTGTGTGTGTGTGTGTGTGTGTGTGTGTGTGTGTGTGTGTGTGTGTGTGTGTGTGTGTGTGTGTGTTTTGAGGACTGTGACCAGTGTAAGTCAGAAACAAACAGGCCAACATAGTACTTAGGTTCAGCATGTTCAAAGGATGCCACTCAAAGGTTTTAAAGTAAATTTCCACACAACAAACCACATTTTACACAGATTTTTATTCAAAATATCTTATTTTCCAAAAATTCCTGCAACTTAAACACCATATGTTTAACATATCTCTATGACAAATGAACATATAGTTGACATTTTCTTGAAATGCACTCAGAGGTCCTCTTCATTCAACATGATCTTTTTGTAGCTATAGAACCATAAGAGATAGACAAAAGCATACTATATAAAAAGATGTAGAGCTCATTAAAACATACAATTTATAAGAAATAGGTATATTTTTGTAGAACAACGCATTTATTCAGTGTTACCACACCATCAACAATGAGTAACTACAATGTGAACTAAGTTTGTTTGAATTTGTTAATTAATTTTTTATTTTAGTAATAATATACCATATTATTGGACTCACAGTCTAATACATTTAATCAAAAATAGTGGACTATGACTGCTTTTGTGTCCAAGTATGTCAGTTTGTGAATTTACTAATTGGATATTAACCTCAAAAATATTATTTCATTAACGACAATGCAGAAGACTGTTACAAGTACACTTGCAATTATAAGTACAAAAATTATATTTCTGAATTGTTCCTTGTTAATTTTGTAGCTTTTTTAAGCTTTGAATCAATTTCCCATAAAACATATAAAAGTGGACTTTGACTGTTTTCCCATTGTTTTTTACTGTTCGTAAACAGATAACAGTGCCACCAATTCATGCAGTTTGATTAACACCACATTTTCACTACAAAAAATGTCAACTTATTTAATTCCCAAATGCCTAAAGCTTGCACTGGCCATTATTTGCATTAACAGAACTCCTGACAAATGAACACATCCCCAGGAAGCACCAAATTTAAATGGATCTGCAACACAAATTATAAGAACTAAAATTAGTTCAAAGTTGCTTTCTATATAAAATATTAACCTTTTGGTATTAGATTAAACATTATGCATGAACAATACAAATTATAAGAAAATGACTAGACAAATCATGCATAAGGGCAATGGAATCGCTATTCAGCCCACAAAATGAACACATTCACTGAATCTATTTCTCCTATAAATAAAGTTACAGAATCACATCAGAATATGCATAAAGTGCAGTTTAAGGAATGAATTCCTAATCCTCACTACCACTCTTCACTTAGTTGATTGGAACTTACCTGTGCTAAGCCGAATTATTCGAGGAGACCATGGCTTGCGGGGTGGCCTTTTTTATGAGCATTACATTGTTTCCTCTCAGTAGTATACGCCCCACACTTTCCCTATGCCCCTCCTGCAAGTAATGCTTTTCACAATCGACTAAAACCAAATTCATAGCTTTGTCAACAGCAGCGATGTAAGCTTCTATACGATATTTCTTTGTGTAGGTTAGCCATACTTGCACTGTACTTCTTGACTGTTTCAAATATAAAATGAATTCCATGGGGTGCAAACTCACTGGTTCTGCATTCGACTCCTTTATGAGCATTGTTTCAAAGGTTCAAAATGTTAAAAAGCAAAGTTATAAAAGCCGGTACTTCCTGTAGCCTAAAAAACCGGTTTTAAATTTAAATTCAATTGTATTGCTCCCGTAGTAGTTGACGAAGGAGCGACGTTAAAGACGACATAGTATCAATCAGCCAATCAAAAGAAAGCAGTGCAAATGTCTGTCAACCATCGTAACCAGTCCACGCAGCCAGTACAGAAAACGTCACAAATATTTAAATCGCAATTCCAAACTTGCGAAAAGTTAATTGTTCTTCACAATCAAGTTGAAATGCTCACACACAGTAAAAAGCAAGGTAAGTACACTACTTGTCTTTGCTGTATACGATGCGCAGTGCGCTAGATTGCCCGCCTCGGTAGCGTAGATGGTAGCGTGTCTGCCTCCCGTTCAAGAGGTCCCGAGTTTGAATCTCGGTCAGGGTGAGCTACCTGGATACGGCTTTCTCCGGGGTTTTCCCTTATCCTTAAAGACGAATATCCGTTGGCTCTAAGCTCCATGAACCCTGGACATATTTGAGCATCATTTCAGCCATCTCATTTACCGTCCGATATGACTTAATGTTGGAAGACGTAAGATTACAAAAAAAAAAAAAAAAAAAAAAAACTGCGCTAGATTGTTGTCTATTCTTACACATGGTGATATGTTTATATACCAATTATTTTTTGATACTCCGGTGGGCGTGCGCTGCACTGTTAGTTACGGTGTAGGTTATGACATACACACGACCATTTTTGTGTTTAGCCATTGCAATTATAACTCTTATTCAGCTTCGTTCATTTGTTTAGTTTTACGATCGTAGTTATATTTTACGTATTCTTATATACTCTGAACATAAGTTACATTTACAACATTCTGTTTATTTTTGCGTAATCGGAATTGGTGTGTAAAGATCCTGCAGCGTTTACTTATGCATTGATCAAGGATACGAAAGATCAAGAAAGCGTCGTGGGCAACATACTGCGCATCTATTACATCGAACACACCGACGACCGTCATGTGGCAGCGACTTAAATGGTTCAAACATTCGAGAAATCAACAGAAACCATACCCAATAACGGGACAACAGGAGTTGCAGGTACAGTACTTACATCATATCGCGCCGGACGACGTGATAGGAAATACAATGGGAACCCCAGAACCGGTAGATATGGAAGATTTTCTTCTGCATCCCATAGTGGCACAGGAGGTCCTCAACCACCTGCGAGGAACCAAGGACATATCTATGCCGGGCGAAGATGGTATCACATTCAAACATCTAAAATCTATTCCCAAAGCGTGGTATCGCCTTTTAGCCAAAGCATAAACAAAAATATTACATGCTGGCTACCCCCCAGACTCGTGGAGACGTCATAATACATCCGATCATGAAACCGGGAGTTGAGGCTCTACATCCCACAGACTATCGACCCATGGGGATGCCGCTTACAACACGCAAATTATTTGAAAAAATCTTGTAGGATAGACTAACATTTCATCTGGAAAGAAACCAGCTAGGCTAAAAACTCAGTTCGGTTTCCGTAGGGGGCATGGGACAGCCTTCCCGATATACGTATTGACCACGGATATCCAGATAGCGTTCAGGACCAAAAGACAGATTCTGGCCCTGTTCTTGGATTTGTCATCAGCATATGACCATGTATGCATACAACGTTTAACAGAACGTCTCGCAATATACGGGATTCCTGGGATTATTGTTAGACTCTTAGAAAACCTATATAGGCATCGAGAAACTTCCCTGGCAACGTACATGAGAGACACAAACAGTCGGTCAACATCAAGAGGCTTGATCCAAGGATCGTCACTCAGTCCACTACTTTACGCGTTGTATGTTGAAGATATTATCTCGTCCACAACGGCCACGGCTAGGATTCTACAATTTGCAGACTACATAGTGATATACACACCAATATCACTGGGGTCGCAGACAGACGTACAACAATTAAAAACTAATACTTATGAAGTATTTTATTTTATAAAAGCAAGAACTTGACATAATTTAATTATAATTCCTTTATTAATAAAAATTGCTAGTGCTCCATTTCATTGATGATTATCTTCAGATTGCAACAAGGTCGTCAAGTATCTAAGTCATATAGGCATGGAAATAAACTTCAAAAAAAAAAAGAAAAAACACACACACACAGCATGCATTTCCAGAAATCAATGCGTGCATCACAATGCACACTGAGAATACGAGATCATATAATCCGACCAGTGCGAAGTATCAAATTTCTAGGGGTGCACTTACAACAGAACCAGCAATACACAACACATTATCAGACATTAATATCGAAATTGACGAAGTTGAAATTGTTATCTCGAGCAATGGCAGCAAACCATTGGGGCATGCACCCCCGACTCATGCTGAAACTAATACCACCTTTAATACACTCCCGCCTTGAGTATGGATTATTAATGGCACCAGCACCAACCGAGGGTGTGCGTCGACAACTGGAGACCTTCTACCAATTGTATAATATAGTTTTCAGTATTCCAGGACGACCGGCGAAACTCCTCACTGGCAAACATTTCCCAACATACGACATACAAGAAAGGTCGTGGAAAAACGGATGTCACTTTACAGCAGATCTGCTTACACATACGCAGAATATATTGCTTCCCAAACTGATTCGACTAACAGAACTAATGAGACAGGAACGGGAAGAGAATGGACATCTTCACCGTCCACTGACACGTTGTATGGTGGCATTTCAAACTCATACATACATCTACAGGACACCGACGTGGCCCATATGCTTATTACATAAGCCACCATACGAACTGGCACCCAACATTAAAGTAGACACGCAGTATTTTAAGAGAGTGGTGACAGATTACGAACAGGCATGGCGGGAATATATATCACCGGTTTTAGCTACCAGGCGTACACAATCGCCAGTTATCATATTCACAGATGGATAAAAAACGACAACAGGTACAAGAGCAGGTATCTATGTATGGAATTCAGGACACAAAATGACATGGCGACTGCATACGGATACATCGATATATACGGCACAAACCATAGCTATATACCGGGCACTGAAATATGTGCAAAGTCACGGATAAACAAAAGTATTTATACACTCCGACTCCCTTAGCTTGCTAACGGCACTACAAAGACCAGTGAAGGGGGTAAAACGACCCATATATGAGATAATTATACGAAACCTGTTGGAAATTTTACCGCCGACGACAGAGATCGAACTTATATGGATTTCGAACCATGTAGGAATTCTTGGAAACGAGAGAGTGGATGAGGCAGTGCGAGAAGCCACTATCAATAAACCGGTATCAAACGAATACCTCATACCACCAGCATACATAGCGAGGAATATGATACACAATAACACAAAGACAACCTGCTCAGCCGGACAGCGTAGTAACGCCTTGAGTACTTTTATTAACACGCCGTATTTAACAAGGAAGGCATTATCACTATATTTCAGAATACTATTTCAAGTTGCATTAACACCGGTGTACCTGCTAAGAATAGGGCGACGAGATAACGACCTATGTGAATGTGGAAGAAGAGGTGATATTAATCACCTCTTCGCCTGCCCAGTAAGACGTGCCGACACCTTGAAATTACTACATGACATAACACGCATTCACCCTGTGGGACCATATCAGCTGCCATCACTACTAATACCTTACTCCGGGCCAATATGCAATTCATTACTCCGATTTACATCGAGGACAAGAATGAAGCTGTAGTTCTTTTTAAACGAGGCTTTAGGAGAGAGTAAAGGGAGAGAAGTGGCGGGGTCCCGCAGAAGCACCCCCGTTAGTATCGGTGGTAAGAGCGCAGGTGCCTGAGGGGCACGTTGCAGCTCAAAAAGGGTAGTGTCCGGGGGTCCAGCCATTACCGGAGAGGCCCTGGATTGATCGCTGGCGTTTCAAAGGATGTGTTAAGGGGTCAAAAGTCTTTATTTTGTGTCACTGTGCATCTTCGATGCTTGAGTTGGGATAGTAGTACAGGGGGTCCAACCATGACCAGAGGCCCTGGGTGGATCGCCTGGAATAGAAGGAGGGTTGAATAGATAAGAGTATGCGCTTATTTATATCAAATGGCTAGATGCCTTAGTTAAAATTAATTCATGCGGCGTCGTTGACGCGATGTGGTGGTTGGGTCGTCGGTAAGGTGGCGCACTGTGGTCCGGAGATGTTCTAGGCGTGAGTGTACTTCAGCTATGCGCGAGAGTATCTGAGTGAAGTACGCATGTGACGTGTCAGGAAGCGGAGGAGCGGCCGCAGACTGAGCTTCCATCAGGGTGAGGTTGAGTTGGTCTAAGGTCTGCGTATGTGTTCGGTTGATGAAGTGGTGCAGCTCACTGAAACTCTGGGTTATGTTGTCCTGTAGGTTAGTGGTTCCAATGGATTCCTGCAGTTGTGCGACTTGTTACGAGGTGGTCCCGGTGGTGTGGTGTAGTGCCTTGAGGGACGAGATGATACGCTCTTGGTGAGATTCCAGGCTGTCAGTCATGAGATTCTTGGTGGTCGAGAGTTGGTCTTTGACTTCGGTCAGCATGGCGGTGGCGGCGTCATGTCGAGCGTTGATGGCGGCGAGTGAGTCATCCAAGTTCCCCAGGCGGAGACTAATGTTCAAGATCTCAGAGTGGAGGTCTTGTACGTCGGTTCTAGGAGTCCCTTGGGTGGCTGAGACGGGTCCGCTTGCCAGTTGCTCCTCGATGGAATGAAGCCGGCGGTTGGCCTGCTGAACTTCATCCTTGAGGCAGTCCAGCGCTTGGCTTCAATCAGCAGGACCGCTAGGGTGAGCCGTGAGAGGTGTAGCGAGGCCGGAGTCCTGGCGTGGACGGGCGGGGCACTGCGCCTGTCCTGTAAAGTGGCCGTAGCCATTGCAGGTGGCGCAGTACCGGCGGCGGCGGCGAATATCGTGCTGCTGGAATTCCCCTGTGAGTGTCACAGCACCACAGTAATGGCACCGTGGGGTTGCGGTGCAAGTGGCAGCTACATGTCCATACCTGCAGCATCGACGACAAGGTACTAGACGCTCAGAACGGCTTGCCTCAAATTTGAGACACTGCCCTAACAAGGTCAGGCCCATCCTTAAGGCCGCGCTCATGTCGGCTTCGTCTTCTAGCTGCAGGTGGACCAAGGATGTGGCGCGGCCTCGTATGCTGATGCGACTGGCCCTCAGGGCCGAGGGCCACTGCTGCTGGGCGGCTGCGAGAATGAACCTGTACGGCAGGTCACGAGGCACGTCTGTGACGACTATGGTTGCCGTCCCAGGCGGTCGAGCGAGCTCGGCGGGTGGCGGTGTTGCGATTCTTGTGACTGGGGCTGCAGCTACGGCGTAGGTTGCTGCTGAGGGGACCTCTGGGAGAGTCGTTTGTTTGGCGCGCGAGCTGCTGGATCGGTGGGGCGATGTCAGCTGGCGATGAGCGGTTGCGTCTGGAGGTGTGGGAGGCCTACTTGGGGAGGGACTGGCCCAGAATCGGTCGGTGTGTCTGGCGGGCGGCTCGCTCTCGTCCGCCGATACTGGCAGCGAGGCTGGAGTGGACGCCCGAGAGCCGGCCGGAGAGAGCTGCGGTGGGCGCGGCACTACTGCTTGGCTCTTCGCTGCAGCAGAGCTCTTCTTCGTCTTCTTCCCCATGATGCTGCGTCGGTTTCCCTAGAGTGAGGTGTGCTCATCTGTGAGTCGAATCGGCGCCGACACCTCCGAGAGTGTCGAGCCCTCCGCTGTAGTAAGATAACACTGCCGTTATGTACTTACACCACGGAAATCAGAGCTTCCTGGATTCAACGTTATATTCAAACGCAGTAGCCGTCTCAATAGTCTGGCAGTAGCGTCTTAAAAATAACCTAACAACAACAACTTATGCATTGTATAGGTTAGAACACGATGTAAGTTCTCAGTTTTGAACTGTTTATATGTATCTTTACTCATTTTATACTGCAGGACTCATAAAAGAACTATATACCAATTTAGGTATTTCAGTACCAAATATGTACAATGCAATCTAAGAGAGCCATCACAGAATAAGTTTATTATCGACAAGATGGTAAGCAAGATAGCATGGTAAAAAGAGAAGAAAAAAGCATATTTGCTCATGGAGGTCTGCAAATTAAATAAATAACTAAATCACTAAATAAATAAGTTAATTAAATAAGTAAATAAACAATCCCAAAGAGAGGGCACAGTTGCGTCTGAAACGTAGAATAATATGTGTAATTAACGAGCAATTTTCTTTCTGGAAATTAATTGTTCGATCACACTGGCCATGTGTAGGCTAAAGTATGGAAAGAGACTGAAAAATTCAATGCCATAGCCGGGATTTGAACCACGGACCTTGTGGTTGCCATCCAGCCGCTCTAACTCTTGAGCTACTATAGCAAATATGCCAACATCACATTAAATTCTCTAACTGACTCGTGTTTATCCCGGTAAACCACTTAGGAGTTCTCATAAACACATGAGACAACTACCTTAATGGCGACTTACAACATGTAGGTCACTGTCTTTTATAGATTCCTGAAGGAAGAGTGGTAGGCGTTCGAGTATATTCCAGGTATGCAGTGTGCGTAGCAACCCTGCCCGCCAACACGTATCATAAGCTTTTTCAAGATCAAAGAATATTCCGACGGTTTGACAGTTCTTAAGGACGCCGTTCATAATCTGTCTCGACATGGACACAAGATGATCCACTGTTGAACGGCGTCGTCAAAAACCGCACTGGATGTTACTCAGTAGGTTTTGCGTTTCCAGCCACCATATCAACCGCCCATTAATCATGCGTCCCATCTCCTTGCACACGCAATTGGTGAGCGAAATAGGACGGTAGCTAGAAGGGAGGTGACGGTCCTTTCCAGCTTTCAAGATAGGTAAAATGGTGGCTTCTTGCCACCTATCAGAAAGCGGGACATCAACCCATACGCAGTTATAGACCTCGAGCAGGAATGCCTTACCCTCAGGTGAGAGATGTTTTAACATTTGAACGTGGATTCCCTCCGGTCCTTGTGCTGGCAGTTGTGAAGGTTAAAGGGCGTGTTCTAACTCTGCCAAGGTGAAGGGGCGGTTATAATCTTAAAGGTTTCCGGGACGAAGCACGAAATCTTGGAATTCTAACTGAGTCTTAATTGAGATGGACTGAGGAGCATAATGATTTGAGCTAGACATTTGAGAGAAAGCACAGTCGAAGGTGTTAACCACGTCAAACGGATCAACAATAACTCATGCAGATGTTTTCAGACCAGCGATTGGCAAGTGGGTTGATTTTCCGGCCACACACCTTAGCTTATATCATGCAACAGAGGAAGGTGTACGTCTGTTAAAAGATGACACAAAAGTGCCCCAGGAGGTCTTTCTGCTATCCTTAACTATATGCCTAGACTTTGCACGCGCTTTCTTTTACTCAATTGGGTTACTTAGGGTAAGGTGACTTTGGAATACCTTTAGAGCACTATACGAGCATGAATAGCATTCAGGAAGTCATTCGTCCACCATGGAACAGGAAATCGTCCGGGGTTGGTAGTAGAACCTTGTGCTAAGAGACTAAGAAGGCAAAGATGTGGTCACCCAAATGTAGATCGGAGATGACATTCCACAGAAATGAAACTGCTAATTGGGATGAGAAAACTGCCAAACCAATGTGGCAACAGGTGTTAGGGAAGTTTGAAAGGAACGTTGGCTCTCTGGTGTTCAGGAAAACCAAGTTATTGCTCTCTATGAATTTTGCAATGAGATTGCCTCCCGACATGCCTGATTTGAGCCCCATAATGGGTGGTGGGAATTTAAGTCTTCCGCTAAGAGGAACGGCGTTGATAACTGGGGAACCAGGTCTTCAAGGTCAGTTAACGAGACGTCATCAGATGGAGATAGATATACATTTCAAATGCAAAATTTGATTGATGGCAACTTAATCCTTACAGCTACAGACTGGATGTCAGAGTGCAACTGTATAGGATCTACAAATGTGTCATCCCTGAGCAGCATCATAGTGCCCCCGTGAATAGGAATGCCCCCCTCTCTTTCAATATCACACCATAGTGGTGTGTAACGTCTGATTTTAAAATTGTTCTGTGGTCGTAACTTAGCCTCTTGTAAGCATACCATCAAGGGGTCGTGCTTGTTGAGAAAAAGTTCAAGCTCTGGTCGATGTGCTCTTAAACCTCGTATGTTGCATTGTAGAATAGACATGGCAACAGTAATGGGATAAGATATCAAATCTATATGCACGTTACATCGATTTGAGCGGTGGTCGCATCAATTTGCACTTTTTCTTGGGTGTTGAACTAGCACTCGTTTCGACAGGTTTATCCTGCATTTCCTTTGCTACCGTTCTGGAAGCATGGTCAGGTTCTTCCTGCTCCATATCTTCTATGGAGGAAGCCTGTTTCCCTTTTGGAACTTTCGGTTCGAGAGGCTCGAATCGATTGGAAACTAAGACCGACGAAGATGACTGTCGCCGGTCTGAATCCTCTCCAGATGACTCCTCCGAAGTTGATCTCGGAGATGTTTGTGGGCTCCTTTTTCTCTTGGTCTTTTCGGGAGCAGACTTTGGGTTTTCTTTCAGAGAGGCAGTTCAATCGTATTAGGGTTTAAACTTTATTTCTGGTGCTTGGTATATTACGTACCATCCAATGCGCTGGTGTTTACAACACGACGTGAGTATTTTAGAGTTCTATGCAACTCCACGCGCACCGGAAAGCTCGCAGGCATATAGGCTTTCAAAAGTTTCTGAAGCCTGCGCCGGTGAAACTGCTCCGTCCAAGAGCGTGCCATTTCGAGATCGAGTACATGATTATAGTGGACCAGCAATATTATCCAAACCGTTCTGAATGATAAACGTATTCACGGTAGTAGATTTTCTACCATACTCAGTTCTAAAAGTGATCAAATAGCGAGGACCACACGACTCAGCTATTTCCTCTCCACTTTTCTTAACAGTTTTCTTGATTTTATCGGTTCCCATAGCGACGATATCCCCCACCATTGCAAACGTCAATGGTGTGCTCACAACCTGGGCACCACCGCGGCTTAGATGAGAGCCCTGGCCTAGACCTTGCTCATCTCAGTGTCTCACCTCCCAATGTACAGACAGAGGAACCCAATCGCCTTCAGGTGAGTTACAGCTCATGCAATGGCCCCTTCCCGGGACGGACCTTTATCAGCGGATACGAACAGAATCCTACATGATAACTTGGATCTAGGAGTTACACGTTACCCAGTCACCCTTGCGCTTCCCACTACGCCAACCCGCGCTAGTTTATCTGTCAGACGTGCGTTCAGGGAGGTTAGGGTCAAACACAGAAGTGGTCCATGGTTTTGGGTGTCTATAAGAAGAGTTACCTCGCAGAGGAACTCAATCGAGAGATTTAGCTTGAGTTCCCGGGACCGCGAATTCCCATACCTACCGCAGTATGCTCCTGGGGGAGAGGAGGAGAGAGGTGAACTTAGCTGCGCCTTGTGGACTTTGGTGTTCGCACCTCATGGGGGCTGGGTAAGTTGCGAATTCCTTTCACACCTACCTTGATGGGCTTTATAGTAGAGTAATATTCAAGCATTAGTCCTGCGCCGAGGCGTAGTGGGCTAAGGCAGCATGCCTTGGTCCCGGATTCGATCTCACCCATGTGGTGTGGATTTTAGGTCCCGGGTGTAGGACCGGTGCCCACTCAGCATCGTGAGGAAGGTGAGGAGCTTACGCTAGGTAAGCAACCCTGATCAAGAAAACCTACGTTCCGGCTGGGGGATGCCGAGATGTTGACCACATCTCCTCTGGCACAAACTTTAAACTTTAAATGTGATTTTGGGACACACAACCTGGCATCTTTATGAGAGCATACTGTTGCGTTCCTTCTATGAATCAATGGGAATGTGGCTGAAGAAACTTCAGCACTGGATCTAATTGATCTAACTTATAGATTCTGTGCTGTTTAAAAGCATGTGAAGATTTATATAATTGTGTACAGGAATAGGAACAGTAACAATATGACTAATATGCATGTAGGCAAGATTCCACCATAAAATATTCTGTTTATTATTGTATTAAGTTTATCGATCAAATTCTAAGAGTATTTTTTTCATATTTGAAGCACACAACCTTTAGGATATCTTTTCATAGACATAGTTATTTAATTTAGTATATGTAGGTAGTAATTAAGAAGAGTTGTGTTATAGCACACAAAAACGTTTGATGTGGTAAAATATATCGTTCTAATGAATTTGGAAAGAGTACAAATACAAAATTTATGTATTAAAACCAAAAAAATAATAGCAGTGAAGTATAAGGTTGGGGTAATAAAGTATTCACACTTAATTGCATTCACCTTTACTTTTAAATGATAGTAAACATTTGAAACATACATACTTGGACAGTCTTCCTCATCTTCAGATACTAGGTGACTGAAGCTTTTTCCTCTTTCCTCTTCCCCCTATGATTGTTGATGCTACATTAGAATTTTAAAGGCACAACATTCTAGCACTTTTCTTAATGGCAAGATTTCTAAATGTCATATAATATTACTGCTTTTAATTATGTGTATTTGTGATAGATGTTCAAATGTATAGGTGAGGTGAGGAGTGTCAGAAATGTTATGTTTTGACCAGTATTACCATTTCTGTTAGAAAAAAAAGAATAACAGTTCAATGCTACAGATTTACAACTTTTTTTTTTTAGTTTAATAAATCTCTTTTGTTGTATTAACCTGATATCCAAGTTTCTTTGCATTTTGCTTATGTAGTATTCCTCACATTACTCAAAACTGATCTGATAGGTTCCAGATTTTGATGTGGTTGGCTTGTACTCTAGAGCTTTGTTTAGAAATTCTTAAGGCTGAATTAGTTTTATGGGGCTAGTGTTACATTTAACCTTTTGAAGACCCATTAAAATTTCTGTATGTCCAAGGATGTTACGTGACATTTCTGTACTTCTAATCTGTGTTTGATAGTGGCATTAATATGGTCATTTATGAAATACTCTTGAATTTCTCCTTCACTTTTAACAAGTCCCTTATAAAGTCCAGATTAAATTCTCATGTCATTGCTGTTTCGAATATATGCTGTTCTTTTAAGGCTCTTGATTCGTCATGAGCAAGGAGAAGCAATAAAGAGTTTTTTTAAAAAAAACTGATAATGGAAAGATTATTGACAAGTAGACTCAATCTGGACTTCATAAGGAGCATGCTAAAGAGGAAAACGAAACTGAACAATATTTCACAAACAATCATATTAATACCACTATCAAATACAGACCGGAAGTACAGAAGAATCATCTAACATCACTCAACTTTTAGAAAATTTGAACAGATCTTCGAAAAGTTAAACATAGCATTAACTTCACTAAAGATTTAGCCTGAAGATCTTCTAAACAAACCTCTAAAAATACAATCCTGAACACATCAAAATCTGGAATCTATCTGATCATTTGTGAGGAATATGAGAAGTACTACAAAGGAAAAATGAAAATAAACTTAGAAATCAGATTAACATACCAGAAGAAAAACATAAAGATAAAACAAATAGAAAAATCTGCAGCATCATACGGGTTTTAGACAGAAAACAATAATGTTGGTCAAAACATAAAATTCCTGAAACTGCTCATCTCACCTTAGATTTGAACTTCTGGCAAAAATACACATAATTAAGAACAGTAACATTATATAACATTTTGAAATTCTACTATTGAGGAAAGTGTTAGGGGACTTGTGTCCCTAAAACCATATATCAGCATCAACAGTAATAGGAGGAAGAGGAAACAATAAAGAGCTTCAGTCACCCTGTATCTGATGGCGACAGACCTAAAAATTTTTACAATTGTTTACTAACATTTTAAAGAAGAGGTTGGTGTAATTAAGTATGAATTCTTCAATAGTCCAACACAAAAGCTAAGTGTTGAAATTAATACTCTTCTATTAAAATTGTGTTTTATTTTTCCTTTGTCCTACAACATAAATAAAATTTTACTTAGAATACAGTGTTCAGTAGTAGAATTATTATGATGATGAAGAAATACTCAGCATTACTAAAGTTATTTCAAGCTAGGACCACTTTGTTCTTGAAAGTGTCACAAACAGCTTCAATTAACCTTTTCACCGATATGGATGTCATATGATATCCAAGTTAAAATGCCACAGAACCGATATGAACATACATATAGGTCCTGCGCATACATGCATTTAATACTTATTTCAGGCCAATTATTTTAATCTTTTGTATTTTATTATAAATTTAAATTGGTTTCATAAGGGATGAAAACCTTAAAAAAACCTAAAAACCTTAGCCTATATGTGGCTAGTGCAAAGAAATGATTAATTTCCATCAATTAACTTAAATACCCTTAAATGCTTCTTTTTTGAATGGCACACCTCAAAACCTGAATAAAACACAAAGGTACACCTTCGGATTTACGGAAAATAATGGGGGTTTCCTTGCGAACAACTTTTTTTGCCTCACAGTAGACATTATCAAAATTAATGCAACTTTTCTGGTTTTGTATGGTATCCTTCTATGAAAGTGTTTTCTCTCAGGTATGAGAGGCTGTAGTGGTAGATATCCTACCCCTAGTATGAAGAGGCCTCTGAATGCTACTATAGTACTCAATTAGGCTGCAAGCTATTGATATGTGTAAGTCGAGGTAGGTCATTGTCTTGCACGAGTTTAGAGCTCTGCAAATTACTAAACAATGTGGACAGTTACATACAACTGGTATAAAATACTTTTTATACCACTTAACTGTATTACGTAAACGGGGATAGCTTGTAATCACTGATTCACTTCACCCATATTTGACTCATTGTTTAGCCCAAAAATGTAGCAGCTAACATGCCATCTGTAGACCAAGACATGTCTAATGTAGGTTTACAAATAACATGCACACTGTCTTCTTCTGAAGTCTCCTCTTAGATTCTAAATTACCTTTAGATGTAAGGCTTTCCTTCATCCTACTCACATATATGTTTTTTTTTTTTTTTCGTAACAATAAGAGACACTAAATCAGCAGTAAAAAAATAAGTGAAGGTGACAGCTGTTTGGCTATCATAAGTTAGCTGTACACCAGAAAATATGTATATCTGTCTATATGTCTATTTGTGTTCAAGTATTTTGACCACTCCACTATGTTGTTTCTTAACAAAGACCTTAAGGAAGCGGGTCATTTTCTTCCCCACTGCTACCAATATTCTCCACATGTCCCTCAAAATCTGAAAAATCGCCATGAGTATCCAAAGCATGTCAAACAGCAAAAGGTCCTCCACATTTTCTAAAGTGATATCAGAAGCTCATACACATCTTATGCAAGCTATTTGCTGCATACTAGGATAAGCTATGGTTAACACTGAAATTTAACAATTTACAAGTGTTATTCATTTAACTTCCGATGGCTAAAAGAAAAAAAACTGCACCCTGAGACAGTATAAATAACTAAATAACTGAGTGAAAACAGTTGCATAAGGCTATGATAAACTTCAGTTGTGAAATGCTGTAACAAGAGGTACATAAAGAGAGGTTTGTTTCTTTACAGCATGTGTGTGAGGAACAGCATATACAATGATTATCGCTTGGTAGCATAAGCTGAACCCTGAAACCTTGAACTGGAGAAGTCGCTTAGCAGCTTCATGTATATGCATATCGTTCGTATGCACTCAAAACTACAAGGGCTGTTCAAAAAAGAATGATAACAATTTTTTTTGACAACATACCTTTACTCATCCTCATAATTTTGATAGTCCTCAAATAGTCTCCCCTGAATGCAATGCACTTGTCCCAGCATTTCTGCCAGTTTTCAAAGACATGCTGGAAACCATTTTTTGAGAGATCCTTCAAAATCGCCTCTCCAGCCTTCACCACTGCTTCTGGACTATAGAGAGGGTGAGGGATGCACTTCACCCAACAACCTTGGCAATATGCGGCCACGCATTATCATGGTGCAACATCCAGCCTGCTTCACGGAACTGTGGTCTTCTGCGCCTGATATGGACTTGCAATATTTTCAGGACATACCTGTAGTATTGTCCAGTTACTGATGTGTATGCAGGTACAACATGCTGATAAACCATTCCATGAATATCAAAGAATGAGATGACCATAACTTCCCCAGCAGAAGCAACCACTTTTGCTATTTTGGGGGTTGGTGATGATGGAGATTTCCACACTGAGCTTTGCTGTTTCCTCTCAGGATCAAAATGATGTAGCCAAGTTTCATCAGCAGTGATTACCTTTGAAAGAAACTCCGGATCTTCCTCTAACATCAACTTTAACTGCATGTTTACCTCCATTGCAGTGGTAGGCAATACTGAATATATCTGAACTTGCCTGGTTCTCACATGCTGAAACCAGGAGTACCCACAATGAAACCACTACGGCATGTTTGTTTCACATTAAGCTAACAGAATATAAGATCAAATTTTAGTGTGAAAAATTATGACTGTAGAAAAGTTATGATCATTCTTTATTGAACAGCCCTTGTAAATGACTCAAATATTAGACAAGTTTATTGAATAGAATGGCTTTTGCTACAGTGTAACAAACTAGTGAAATTTAAACAGTTTACTAATATAATCTCTACTTTAATGATATTCTACATGTATGTGCTTTTAGCGGGTTTTAAACCAATTTTTGTTTTGTTTAAATAGCTTAATATGGAAGATATGAATGTGTATTTATGAAGCATTTTTGCAGCAGTTAACAGTTTAAATGTTTTAAGTAGCATACAAGTCCAAATTTTCCTCTGTGCAACAAAGAAGAGGAAATGACTGAAGAACAGCTTTTAACCTGTGAAGCCCTACCTGCCGGACCCACTGCACAGAAATATTGGAGAGCAAGAGGGCTAATGGCTTAATTTCCAAAGCCTAGCATTTGAAAACAACAACAACAGTTTAAATGTCTTGATCTGTTTATTGGGTATTCGTTCCCAACCCATGCAAGGTTTATATGTAAATTGCTGAAGAGGTTAATACCTAAATTATAAGTTTTTGCACAACTGCTATTATATTGCACAAATATAATTTTTGATATTATGAACTTAAGAGATAATTAGCAGAATAACTTGGCATATGTGACTTTTTATTTTGAAATTACATATTTTCGCCATAAAGAATACTAGTCACTAAATTCAATTAATATTCAGTTTAGTACTGCAAATCTTGCAAATCCTTTAGAGAAGTTTTACTTTTTGAAGCACACAGTTCTTCAGATGAGGTAAAATATATCATTCTACTAAATTTTAAAACCGGAAGCATATAATTAAAGTTTGAAAGTAATGTTTTAACTTTCTCCTGCTAAATCAGCAAATTATGACTTATAAGTAAAGGCTGGAGGTGTGTGCATTTTACTGTAAGTATACTGCCCATGGACTGTATTGTTAGTGGTTACTTATGTAAACAACTGTAGGCAGGTACAGCCTGAACATGACAACCACCTCACTGCCAGAGCAAACAAAACAGGCACACTATACTACACCTTGACCTTGTGTCTGCATATACTTGCAAGGTAATGCTTCACTAGTTTGCAGAGTTCTACGTTATGTTGTTTTCGAAGTTGGCACATTTGATGGCCATGCTGTATATATGTCATTTATACTGTGTCCAGCTAACTTGCTTCACAATTGAGCACACATCTCTCCAGCCTTTACCCGTAAGCAATACTCACTGGTGCAGCATTATTATCAGGTATATCACAACACACTCTGGATGTGTTTTGGCATGATGGCTATTATGTTGCACAAAGATAATTTTTTTATTAGGAACTTATGAAGACAGAATATACCATTAACAATAGTAGCTGCTATTCCTGACTTCTTATTTTGAAATGTCATATTTTCAACATAAAGAATAAAATCCACACATTTAATTAATATTCAGCTTATTATTGTATTATGTTTGATTTTCTGTCTAGTCCTTTAGAGAAGTTTTGAACTTTTGAAGCATACAATTGTTTCATAGTAATATTGACTTAAGGTTATTATTGGTATTGCTTATTTCCTTATGGTACACAGCACAATATAGGGTAAAATATATCATTATAATGAATTTGAAAACAATAAACCAAAAACTAAAGTTTGAAATGAACACTTTTCCATGAATTTTGTGAATTTCCTCTTCTCCTGTAACATAAGCAAAATGTGACTAACAAATAATGCTCTCAGGTACAGCAATTATTGTGAGATATAATGAAACACACTCTGCACTACAAAAGCTGTTTACATTCAGGCCAATTTTATATTTGAAAGGGTCACCACCTGCCTCAAATAATACCTACATTACAAATTCTGTTACAATGGCTATTATGTTACAGAAAGATAATTTTGTTTTATCATCCACATATGAAGACAAAATGTGGAATTATAATAAAACCTGCTATTCCTTACCTTTTATTTCCAAATTGCAAATTTTCAACTAAAAGAATGCCATCCACTCCACTTAATTATAAACTTAAAAGTGCTTTTGGAACACTAAACGTGGGATCTTTATTGAGCGTATGTTGCATCCCTTCTATGAATGGATTAAAAATTGGCTGAAATAGCTTCAGCACTGAATCTACTTGATCCAATTATAAAATTCTTCCAATTTATTGTTTAAAAGCAAGAGAACATTTACATAGTTTTATACATTAACAATACTATTAATATGTAAGCAAAATTCTGCCTTGAAATAATCAGTTTATTATTGTGTTAAGGTTGATTATCTGCCAGTTCCTTAAGATGAGTTGTACATAATTGAAGCATACAATATTCTCCCAGTAATATTTATTTAATTTAAACATGTTATAACATATAACATAATATATAATATATATTCTAATAAATTTTGAAACAGGAAACCAAAATCTAAAGTTTGAGATCAATGCTTTTCTATAAATTTTATGGTTATCCTTTCTCCTTTGCAGTCTGAAAAATATGATTTACGTGGAAGACTCTCAGGTATGGAATTATACTGTGGTGTATCAAAACACACTCAGCATTACAAAATCTGTTTAAATCTAGAGGGATTTTATCTTTTAATGTGTCACAAACTGCTTCACTAATACCCAAGTTGCAAATTTTTGACACAACAGCTATTATGCAGCACAAATTAATTCCTTTTATCATTAACTTATGACGACCGAATATACAATTAATAATTAAACCTGCTATATCTGACATTTTATTTTGAAATTGCATATTTCAACATAAAGGACAGCAGCCAGTACATCTAATTTTAAATCCTGAGCAGTTGATGAATCTGGACTTAGTCCAATTGAAAATTTTGGAGGACACATTCTAGGATTCGCCATGACCCCCATTGCCATAGCTGGGCAGGCACCGCCCATTTCCATCCACGGTTTTTGTTCAGGTGCATTTCTGGGTGGACCAAATTTTGGTTTAGAACCCATACTGCCGGTTTATATTGCTCATACCCGGTTTATATTGGGTTTCTTTGTATTGCGTTTGTTCCATTGTAATCTTTCTTTGCTCGATACATTTTTCCTGGCATACCTGCAAGTTGACCTCTGCTGGAGGTCCTGAAGGATATGGTTTTTGCATGCCACCAGTGTGGGCTCTTTAAGACATGTGTTGATGTTCAGTTAGATATCATTTAGGATATATTTTGGGCTCTCCAAACTTGAAATTCCCAGGGAGAGCTTCTACTTGCTGCCTTTCCCTACATCTTCGTTCTTGGTCTCCTAAAATATCTGTACAGGAATTTGGACAGGCCTCTGATGGTTCACCTTAGAGCTGAAGCTGCTGCAGGACATGGAAACATTTTTGCACCCTCATTGTAACCTGGTGGGCAGTTATGATCCTGTTGATATATCAAAAAAGAAAGAAAACCTTAAATGGCAATAAACACAATGATAAGATATAATAATGCTGTAATAAAAGAAAATCTGAGACAAAACAGAAAATATGCAAGAACTGTGAACACTGAATTATGCACATTCTGGTATGTTAGTGATGGGTGCTTGGATTGAAGTGCTCAATTTACTGTGAACTGAAAGCTAACAAGTTTTTTATTTCTTCAGGCTCCTTAAAGAGTTTTTTATTAATTCCAATACTGCAGGCTATATTAAATGCTTTTGGCCTTCACAAGATGAATGAAAATATCTAAAATATCTAATCTAAAATTATATAAGGTGAGGCTTTCACGGCCGGCATCCTGAAGATAGATGTTATGTTCTGGGCTTATGGACTGTACTCTAGAAGTTCTTGAGTGAACCAATGTTTCGCAAGGAACTGCACCTAGCATCATCGGGGTGGTGATCCGTGCGCTGTGGAAGTTTTGAATTCTGACTTCCACAGCGGATGGATCAAAACCTAATGATGCTAGGCGCAGTTCCTGGCGAAACGTCGGTTCATTCAAGAACTTCTAGATCATGGTCAATAAGGCCGGAACATATCATCTATCTTAATATAACATTAGTTTTAGGAAATATAGTCACTAAACCTCACAAAAGGATGGAATCACATTCCTTTTTTCTTAGTTTCTGATCTCTTTATTTTGCTGCATATCACATCCCAAATCATGCAGATTTATTTTAAACCCTTGAAAATTCATATAAGTTCACCTTTCATCACAGTATTTCTTAACTGCTTGTTTCACTTTTAACACACACACACACACACACACACACACACACACACACACACACACACACACACACACACACACACACACACACACACACACACACACACACACACACACACACACACACACACACACACACACACACACACACACACACACACACACATACACACACACACACACACACACAGACATACAGAGTATTTTAATTGTTCTTAGCATCACAGTAATTGGCCATCCATGCCCTGTATTATTCGAAATGTCTGCGGTTTTATAAAGGGGCTAGGATGTGTCACGCTGCCCTTCCTCTTTAAAGAAAGCTCTATAAATATAACAAATTGTTATAACACTACTGAAAATTGGTGATAATATAAGCATTCTTAAGCATGCTCTAAAGAATTAGGCATTTTAGTCCTACATACAGCAGGCAAAGAACAACTTAAAAGTTGACGTCTAAAATGAAAACAATGTAATTCACTGTCAACAACTTAGTTTTTGATTATGGACACTCTTTAACTGCTTGGTTTCTCAGCATCCCATTCTATATTTTGCTTCAAAACTGCTTACTTATACCCAGAAGCCCCTTTATCGGGCTAGAGATTCTCTTAACTATTGTAAATATACAACACGGGACCATTGCTTATTGACTTTACTTTCCTTCCGATGGAAGCCATGCTAAAGATTTTTATAGCCAGAAAAATCCATCCCATCCGCTGGGTTAGAACCTATGACCTCAGGAGACACGCTAGCATGTTTCTTATAGACCACATTGAATGATTGAAATTAGAGACAATATTAACCATATTTTTCCTGCACTGCTTGCTCCCTCCAGCACCTACCAATGTTAGGTAATGGAAGTATTATACTGCATTTGTTAAAAGAAAATTGTATGGGATAATAGAAGGTATTTTAGAAAGATTCTGCATTTGCTTACATGCATGTGTTTGTGTGATTGTGGAAAGTGCAACTAGAAAGATGCCAAATAAGTACAAAACTAATTTAAAATATTTCAAGCATATGATCTGCATATTTTCAAATCGAGTGAGGTGGTGTTGTGGTAATGTCTGTCTCACATTTTGGGGGTCGTGGGTTCGACCCCTGTGGCTGAGCTTTCTGACCAATATCATAATCCTGATGATGGGAGAGATGCACACTCCTGAAATGTCGATGGCTCTTCATCAGTACACCTGGCTTGAACCCCGAAAACATCTAGCACATTCCTGAGGAATGCTTTCTTAGAGGTTTTACTGCGTCACTAGACAAATGCTGGGACAATAAATGACATCTCCCAAATTTTCTATCTCTCCATTTCGTCTCACTTCTCATTTCACCTCACTTCTCCTTTCTCTTCACCTGTATCCTACTTTTCTGTTTCAGGTTTGTGTCAGTGGGAGTCTAAGCATTGCATGGCAGAGAATACGCTCTCTGAAAACCTTCAGCCTCCAGATTCAGAGCGACCTTCATGCCCTGCTCCTTCCCATACAATGTGTAAGCTTCCAGGGAGGAGGGAGCAGATGCCACAAGCTGCCACCAGAGTCTCAATCTTTAACCATAGGAACTCTTCCTTCTGCTATCATGTCACCTATATCCGATTACTCTTTGTCTCAACCTGCCCTCTTGGGTATGCTCAGTCACGGTATAGGTAAAAAATATCAGTAATCTGTCATGGTAAGTGCCTCATTTTTAACATGTCATACAGCACAGATTTTCAAGAAAACATCACACCTCTCAGCCTCTTTTACATAGAACATACTTGTATTTCATTGGCTATCATTTTCTGCAAAATAGCTCTATGATTTTGGCAAAAATAGCAATTTTTGATTTATTTGAGTGTCTAATAGCATGTAAGTACATACTGAAATCTCTTATTTTTGAATGCATTTTGTATTGCTGGTAAACCATTAAAGATAGAGCAGAAACTTATTAAATACAAAACATATGTAAACTGTAAATAAAGGTACATCCATTCACTCATTCATACATTCATAAAGTATACAATCTAATTGGGCCACATAATTTATGTTACATGTTCTTAGTTTCCCCGCCATGTTGCACCTACTTATTAGGTAGGGCATGTGCTGCATTCTACCCAAAAATATGACCTTGAATTTTCTCTAAAAATAACATTATGCTTTGAGGCCCTGTGAGGAAACCAGAATTTTAAGAACAGCATCTGTATGTGTTTGTGTGTGTGCATGCATGCAAACAATATAATTACAAAATGAGAGGTCAGATTATTACCAAATTCATATGTATGTCCATCATCTTCCAAAGATGTCATATGAAATGTTTCAAATAAATTCCCTTCTAAAGTGCCTTTTGCATATAAAGTGTTTGGATCTTTTCTTTATTCTTTAGAACTAGTTCTATGGATTTGGAATAAAATGCCAGATATACAAAATACTTACATGGAGAATAAAACATGTTTCTAATTCTATAGAAGTAGTCTGTAAAATTGTCTTCGTGTGATAGAAAATCAGTATAATGTTATATAAGGATAAGACAAACGCATATAACAAAACATATTCTTTTAAAATACACACACACACACACACACACACACACACACACACACACACACACACACACACACATTGCATTTTAATTTTTTCTACTCCCCTGAAAGAACATATTTCAAGATTTTGTCAGAAATACATTTTTGATGCCCTCCCCTGAATTAAAAAGAATATTTTTAGAAAATCTGATGTGTTACATTCAAATGATTATCTACCTCTTCTTTAACGAACTTTCTTGTGAAAGCTCACTCTTCTGTCTAATTCTAATTGCCTTACTGCACTTTATTTTAAGAGCCAGAGTAGATGACAGATTCTATTATTCATATTGCTCTAATCTTATTGCTTATTAAACCAAATGAAAGCCACTGTTGCTTGTGTACAGTAATGAAAAATCAAATGAAATGCCAACTACCAAATACTGTTTGTTGGTGACTGTTAAATTGGCAATTTTCATTCAGATTGCCAATTTCTGAAAACAAACAGCACTTACTAGACCATTCCCAGAAAATTAAACATGTGTAGTTCAGTTGTCCTAAAACATCTTAATTTCTGGTATGTTAATCAAAATCATTAAGGAAACAATTTTGATAAAATCAAAATACAGAAAAAATTTTCATGTAAAGGGTAGTTTGAATGCATGGACTCTTCTCAAAATCTTTCTGTCTTATACTTAGAAGGCTCTGGAACTTAAATACCAAGTTTGGTATATACAAATATAACAGTTTGTAGCTTAAAACTTCACTTATCTTATTAGAAATGAGACTTATTGTAAATTATATATATATTCACCAACTTATAATTTAGCTAAATTGTTGCATAAAAAATTTAGTAGATTTGATTAATTTGAAAGTTGAAGTATTAAAATTTATTTTGAATTAGTTAAAAAGATTGACAATGTTATATGATCTACTCATATTGATAATTACATAAAAAATAAAACTTTTAACCATTTTTCACATAAATTTGCTGTTTTCAATAGTTCAATTTATGTATTAATAAATATACCCCTGAATAAACATGAATTTAATAAAGAATATAAACATAATATTAATACTGCTTTAATTAATGGTTTTAATAAAGACTTTATAAATAAAAAATTGAAAAATTCAAATATTAAAAAACTATTAATGATATTTCTACCCTTAGAAAAATAAAAGATGATTATAATTTTAAAAAATTTACTTACCATCCTTAGGTTCACAAACACTGAATCAGAAATCAAAGTTTCAGTGGGGTGATCTTTATCTTTATTTGGGGCCACAGTGGAGCCCCAAAAATTTGATTTGACAAATTGTGTACTGATACCAGATCTACATTTTTATGCAGTAAGATATTTTTCTAGCTTTATAGTTTATTAACTCTGCAAAAATCACCCAGAATGAAGAAGACTGTAGAGGCTATTCCCAGAAAATTCAAAATACACATATCATTTAATATTCTGTATATAGAGTAATTTAATCAAAATCATTGACATTTTTAGGAAAACCAAAAAGGTTAAAAAAATTTCTTTATAAATTGTTGTTTTGAATGGATTGACTTTTTTATACTCATTATGGAAGACACTGAACTTAAATCAAATTTTCATATTTAACCTAATTAATTTTTTGTGTCATTCCAGGCAGAAGACAGATAGAGAGATGGACATAAGTTTCATTAGGAATGCAATTTTATTTTGATTCAAGGGGTATTAAAACTATTATCAGTGAAATATTTTAACATAATATTTGGATAGAAAAAGTTAAATCACAAAAATTGTAAATTTCCGTAAAACAAAATTAAGTCAAATATATATTTTCTTCTACTGCTTACACACAAATATGGGGTAAGAGGGTTTGCCTTCAATTGGTTTAAGTCATACCTTGAAATGAGAGAGCAGGTAGTCGAGATCAATTTTATAGAAAAAGGCTAGAAAGAAAGGAAAAAGACAAAAAAAATACCTTTAACAAAAAAGATCTTTGGTATCCGGAGTTCCACTAGGATCTATTCTAGGACACATTCTGTTCTTACATATTGTATATAAATGATCTGATATGTTTTAGGAACGCAGTTTGCTATTGCGATTAATTCTATCTCGAAATGTATTCCTCCAGGAGTTTCATCATATGTAGTGGTAGACGACTTTGCCATCCACTATACTTGTCATCATTCTTTCCTGCAATTAAAATACATGCAAGTCATTTGCAAAGGGTGTTGTTGGAATACCCTTAGACCACAAACATAATTCCGGCAGTCTTTCATCCATTATGGGACAGGAAATCGAATGGGTTGGGTAGTCGAACAGGGAATAGAGAGTTCTGTGGCGGAAAGAATTCTTTCTGTGAGATGATTAATTAAATCATTCACAGAATCGTGCTCGTTGTATTTAAAAACAGCCAACTGGCTGTAAAAGTTCCAGTTGGCACGATCAAAGCACCAGCTAGGTGTTCACAAGGTTTCATTGTAATGGAACTGCTAACTGGGATGAACAAACCGCCAAATCAACATGGGAATAGATGTTAAAAGATTTGGAAAGGAACGTTGGCCCTCCAATGTTCCACAGAACCAACTTATTACTCTCTATAAATGCCTAAATCAGTTCGCCTCTTGAAAATGCCACATGCCACCCAAAGTGCATTACACATTTAAGTCTACTGCTAAGAGGAACGGTGTTGATACCAGTCGGCCAAGATATGAATGCACTTGAAGGAGGGCACCACTGTTCTGTTTACTACATGAAGCTTAGGGAACTGTGCGGAGTGAGGGGAACGGGGGAAAAGGCAACACTGGGAATGTACAGTCACACAATTAAAACAGTCCACGCCTGCTAATGTCTTTATGTTAGTTCTCGGAAGCAGCAAGTTTGTGAATGTCCTTCACAGGTCCTTCATCTGCTATATCCATGTTACTGTTCCCTTTATCAGCTGTATCACTGGCACTGCGTTCTTTTGCTTCAATATTAATATTAGTGAAATAACATTCATTAGGATTGCAATCTTCTTCCTCATCATCATTGCTTTCTAGAACCACATTGATAATTATAATTGCAATTGTTTCCTCCATTAACCCATTTCAGTGCTTAAAATCTTGCTCAGTTCCTTTTACGTGTCTGCATATTTCTATTCAATTATTTTGTTTAATTTGAACTATGCAGCTTGTTGTCATAGCCTTCAGATTACTCAAAGTAATCCATGATACACCCTTTGTTTAATTAAATTCCAGATAACTCTATATGGTTAGGATCACATCTATTATTCTGTCAATCCACTAAACAGGCTTTTTTTACATTAATTTTCACTATCTCTAGCTCATTATGTCATTTGAGGATCATGTTTAATTTTCTTTTGTGTTAGCCAATGAATAACCTGTGCTTTTCGAGATGAAGTGTTAGGGGCTTTATTTTCCTGTACGGTATGGCACAACAATGATCTCAGGTGGAACATTTTATATTAATTTCTCTTCTATCCACTTTTTATAATTTTGACTGTTCATTGCATCATGGTAATTCGCTGATTTGGATTTTGGATCGGAAATCAACTCTGCTCCGTCAATAAATCCCATGGACTCCCTAGCATGTACAGCAATTGCTCTTTGACCTGTAGTAGTATTAGTCAACACACCTGGTATTTCATAACATTGCCAGAACTTCTTGATGGCATAGTGAGTATTGACCCAAGACTCGTTCGTATAAACTCCTGGTTTACGTGTTATTTTTACATTTTCACTAATAGCCCTTAAGTTCTCTGCAAGTTTTACAACAATTTGTGGTTTCTCCATTAGCACAGATTGTTTGCTTTTGCATTTCTTACATTGAAATTCCATTTTTCTTAATATTTTTCTAAATGTTTCTTGGCCACCCTGAATATTTATTCTTTAGCATAGTTCAGGAGTTCCCTCAAAGTAGGAATTTCCTTTTTCTGTTCATAGTACTCCAAAATGTTCTACGCACATCGCACTTATCAAACTCATCAAGAGATATGATTGTGCCTGATTTTCTATTTTTCCTCAAGGTTCTAACCTTAACCCCAGTTGTTGAAGCATTTTCTGTTCATGATGGCTCTCCCAAACTTTCCCACTAATTTTGTTGCCCTAACTGTTGCTTTCTCAAGGAATAGGAGTAACCTTTTCTCCTGCTTTTCTTGTCTACAGAACTGTACACATATACTTTTCACCAGAATGGAATACTTTTCTTGTTTTTGACTTTGTAGATGCCTCTGTACTTAAATGCAACTGCCACTATACTATTAGAATTTTAACAGCACAAAAATGATCAAAGAAACACTGTGTTGAACTGCACTGCATCTGCGTGTCATATTGGAAGTATCTTGATATTGTTGATGTTTGCACTATCCGCACTGTACCCCATAGTGCCCCAGTGTGCAGCAATGCCCTCTTCTATTTTAATATCACATCTTAGTGGTGTACACCATCTGACTTTAAAATTGTCTTGCTGTCGTAGCTTAGTCTCATTTAACCATACCAACAAGGGGTCGTCCTTGTTGAGCAAAATTTTGAGCTCTGGTCCATGTGTCCTTAAACCTCGTATGTTCCATTGTGGGATAGCTATGGCAACAGTAATGGGATAAGATGTCAAATGTATATGCACATGACATAGATTTAAGCGGTTGTCGGATCAATTTGCCCTTTTTCTTAGGTGTTGGGCTAACACTCGTTTCGGCAGGTTTATCCTGCCTTTTTAAGCTCAGGATCTTCGTACTACATATCTTCTATGGAGGACTCTTTTCCTTCTTGAACTTTTGGTTCGAGAGGCTCAAATCGATTGGAAATTATAACTGACAAAGATGAATGTCGCCGATCTGGGTCCTCTCCAGATGACTCCTTAGAAAATGATCTCGGAGGAGATGTTCGTGGGCTCATTTTTCCCTTGGTCTTAGCTGGGGCAGTCTTTGCATTTTCTTTCAGGAAGGCAGTTGTATCATTTTGGGTCTCAAAATTTATTTGTGGTGTTTGGTATATAACAGGTGCACTGGTCTTATTGCTGGACATCGATGGTTTGTCAAGGTGACTTAATTGATGTCCATATACAGTAGTCCTAGGTGGTGTGGATGGAGGTGTATGTGTAGATTATAATTTCTTTGGTGGTGAACTAGGCACAATGACTTCTTTTTCTGAAACAGTGGCTCCATTCATATTATATATTTGCGTTGCAGTTTCCCGTTTTTGTGACGGTGTATCCGCCACAGATCTGTTGGTACAAGAACTCATAACAGAGGGCTTGTGGACATGAAGAAGTTTCCGGGCTTCCAAGAAGGATACCTTCTCTTTAACCCGGATCTCCTAAAGAGCTCGCTCCTTAATATAAAGGGGACACTTTCATGAACTTGATGGATGTTTACCGCTGCAGTTTACGCATGCTGAATGTGATGTACATGCATATTCATGCAAGATGCCTCCACATGTAGGTATACTATTAGACAAGTCACTTGTATTACCAAACTGCTGATATTTATAACATTTCAGGTGGCATATCTCGAATACTAGAGCCCCTAGTGGTTTACCGGGAAAATATATAAGAGTCAATTGGAAAATTTACTGTCAGGATGGCACGTTGGCCAAGGTAGCTCAATGGGTAAGAGTGACTGGACGGAAACCAGGAGATACGTGGTTCAAATTCAGGCTATGGCATTGAATTTTTCATGTTGACTCTGTATTCCGTTTTTGTTATGTATCATCTCAGTTAAATTTAATTTAGTTACACATTGGCTTTATTCTTGTGGAATGCAGTAAATATTATTTAAGATGTCAGTCTAACGAAGAGAGGTCAGTGTGTAACAAGCACAATTTGAATCCTTACTTCTCTGATTATTACAATGCCTTTTACTGTTAAAAGTTCTAGTACTGTTCTGTACAAATGGATCTTTATTGGAGTTGTTTTCAAATTAATCTTTCAGAAAACTTCTGAGTTGCCTTCGGTGACCTGCAAAGAGAGTTGACAAAAATGTCGGTCTTTAACAAAATGTTAGTAAATAAATACGTCATATATATTTCATCATAAATCATGTCCTTTGTGATCATTTTAATACTCCCTGTTTTCTCTATAAAATTATGTGTTAAAATCTCATATTCCAAGCATGTCACTAATGTGGGGTAGTTTATTCAGAAATATGTGGCGTGATTGTCAGTCTTTAAAGGTGTGGAACTGCTCCATAGTTTTTATAGACAATTTTTATGAAAAATTATTTATCTACTATATATTAGTTGAAATAAACCTTTGCAGAAACAGTTTCATTTCACACTTTGTTGTAATACAAGAGGGATTGAGGAAGTTACATGGACATTTCAGATATTTTAAATTAGTCAATATATTACTGGTTTTGGAAATCCATACTCTCACCGTGAAATAGTAAGAAATAACTGAATAACAACAGGCACTTAGAATGACAAAATGATAAAAAATGCAAACCAATAGTAATGGGCATCTTGGAAATGGCTAATGACACAATAGAGCTATTTGAAATAAACTGCACATGTTAAAGACATCTGCATGATTTCAGAAGTGACTGTTATTTTGGTTAACTAATAATTTTGTGTACAGCAAGGTCATAATGTAATTATTTACAGTGGTAATTTATTTTCAGGTATTTCTAAAATTTATTTTGCATCCTTTCGTTTGGTAAATGTTGAATAATACTGAAATTTCAGAGAGGTTATATTTAAATGATCAGTGATTTGTCAAAATTATGTGTAACTTCTAATATTGTCTCTGTTTTGTGTTGCTGAGCTTTTTCAGATGTGTTGCTGCTATATCTTTCTTCTTTTTCTATCTGTCTTGGTCATTGCAAGTGTGAATGTGTTTTCTAGGTCATTGCTGAGATGTGCCCCTAGATTATTATTTGTGTTTGATGCAGTTGGGATGTTGTAGCTTCAAGAAAGTGCTGTAATGTAACCTTGAATGCTGTGAAGATGTTAAGCGTTAAGAGAGTATTTTTTTTGTGTGTGTATTTGTGATTTTTTTGTTGTTGTTGTAATTTACGTCCTCCAACATTAAGTCATATCGGACGATGAATGGAATGGGTGAAATGGTGCTCAAATGATCTCAGGATCCATAGAGCTTACAATTACCCAACATTCGTCTTTCAGGATAATGGAAAACCCCAGAAACCCCAGTAACTCACCCTCGAGATTCGAACTCGGGAGCTCTTGAACGTGAGGCAGACATGCTACCACCATGCTGCCAAAGCAGGTGTTATGTATTTGTGAAGTTTTACAGAGTAGATATGCCTGTAACATGGATCATTTGTGGCTTGTTAGGAAGCTGATACGTACCTGACACACCGTTGAGTAATGGTAATATTTTGGGAGAATGTATTGCAATGATTGGTGTGAAATGTGTGTTTTTCTTGCAGCAGTTTTATCTGAAAATGGTGAACATATCACATAACAAAAGTTTGATACTGACATTTTTTTCTGAAACATGTTTTTTTTTTAAATTTATGGTTAGTTAGAATTATTATTTTCTCTGCTTTGCCTTGTAAAGTTGTTTTGTTATGCGTTTTGGTGCTTCATTATTTCTTAATTTTGGGATGTTAATGACATGTATTTTCTTTTCATTTCTTAAATTGAAAGTTAAATTTTGGCATAATGTTATTTGAGGAAGTTTCTTTAGTAAATGCAGGTTTATTTCACTCTCACAAATAATGGGAATAACATAAATAGAAGTAAACTTGTGGATTACTGTTAGGTTTTCTTGAGATGTTACATTGTGTTTGGATAACTTGGGATGTTCTGTGCAGTGGGTTTGTAATATGGTTGCTAATGTTTGTTTTAGTAATTTCTGTTAGGCATCATTAAACATTTTTGCTTTCTTTTGGTTAGTATTTGGTTTAACAAAGAATTAGGAAGGAGATTATCTCTAAATTACTATCTATTTTTGGAAGTTTGCGTAAATTCTGATTTAGCTTGTTCTTTGTCTCACTCAACGTTTCTTTTAGGAGAAAGAATGCTGTAATTTCCCTTTCCTTATTTCTTTTCAAATTGTTGCAAGTGTGTATGTAGTTTCCTGATGGTTGCGCAAGAGTGCCTCAGGATCATTTTGTGTGCATACTATGAAAATTATTTTGGCTTAAAGGATTTACTGTTATATACCCCTGAATGCAGTGGTAGTATAGAGGCAGTAGTTTGAAGCAGTTTATGTGAGATTTTACAGGAGAGCTGTTATGTGCCTGCAGAATGGATCATGAATGGTGTCAGAGAGCCTGTGTGGTCTGTCACAGTGTCGAGAGATGTGTAGTAGTTTTTTTGTAAGGGATGAGTATTGCAACAACAAGTATGTTATGAATGTTTTTCCTTTACTGCTGAAGTGCTTTGGAAGAAGTTAGTGGACATTGTACAACTTAGTCTGTATTTTGGTTTAGTGATGGCTTTGAAAAGTATATGTGGAAATGATAAACAGGATTATATTTCTTTGACTATGTGTTGTCAGCACATATATTGTGTTTTGGATATGATTCTTATGGTATACTGCATTTGTTTTCTTGTTTCTCTATTTTTCAATGTTTGTTATGGCATCTGGTAATATTATTTGGTATTACGTTTACATGAAGGAAGTTTATTTCAGTTTCTGGGATGTAAACTGCATGTTTGGCATGTGTAATTTGCATATGATAAAGTAGTGTGCATTTGCATCATGTATGAAGGGAGCATGTAAATGCTTGATTAGTGATATCAGAAGACCATAAGCTTTTATTTATAAAGTTGACTTATGCCATGGCTAACAAAATAATTGTACCATCGAATGAAAGAAAAAAGAAGTTCATGAACCAAGACAATGAGTCTGAATAAGAAAGGTACATTAAATGAAAGGTTGTCATTTTCTATAGAATAGTGTGTTCATCATACAGTTGTAATCTTTTCAGTATGTTACTACAAAATATTGGGTTAATATGTCTGCATTTCAAGTCAATGTTTTTTGCACATATGTGAAAGTGAGTTGCAATACACTTCATTGTTGATTAAGTGTTTTGTATCAATTGTAAATTTTTTGTTTTTGTCTTAGAGCAAAAATGTGATTAGATAGATAATTTATTCATCTTGTAAATCATACATTGTACATGAGTACTATGATATGAAATGTCAATTGTAAATTTACAGTGCAATTAACAATACTTGTAAATTAACAAGTCACATCCAATAAGGACAAGTCAGTGTTTGTACGAAATAATGTTTTATAAAGATATCTTAAGAAATTCCTTTCTTGGAAGTATTGGAAACAGCGTTGTTGTGATAAATTAAATTTAAAGGGAGTCGATTAATGACACTAAACAACACTTACTTTTAAATTTTTCCGGAACATGTTTCAGAGACTTTGCCTCTATCCTCATCCGGTCATCCATGGCCGGCTGAGGATAGAGGCAAAGTCTCTGAAACATGTTCCAGAAAAATTTAAAAGTAAGTGTTGTTTAGTGTCTTTAATCGACTCCCTTTGAATTTTATATCTCAAGAATTTTATAATATACACAATTAATTCAGAAATGTAACAAAATTAAAAACTTTCCATAAATTCACTAACAGAGTAACAACAGTGGTCTAGCAAGTGTGCCAAAACTGACTTTTTAAATGCTGAAAAATTGGCTATAGGCAGTTTATTAAAAAAAAGTGATTCCTAGGTTTATTACACTGTTTTGATGAGCTCTTGTGTTACTTCTATTCAGATGAATATCCATTCTTTGTCTAGTATTATGATAATGAACTGTGTCACTAAAGGTACAGTGGCCATTTCCTTTCATTAAAATTGTCTTTGTAAATTTTAAAATTTCAAAAATGAAAATACATGGGAGAGGTAAGATTTCAAATTTTTTAAATAATGGTCTGAACGTAGATGTTGATTTAACTCTTCCAAGTATTCTTAGAATCCGTTTTTGCATTATGAATAATGATTTACAATGTGGTGAGTTACCCATAATGTTTTGCCATATTTTAAAATGGAGTGAGCACACGCCAAATTCACGCTTCTGAGAGTTTTTATGTTAACTATGTGTACCAGTTGTCTGAAATTATAAGAAATTGTACACACTTTAAGTTACTCTGTATCCAAAGACCAAGAAATTTAGTTGTATTTACATCAGGAGCGGCTGGTGGTTCGCAAATTTATCCATGCAATTTAATTTTTTTAAAGTGACAAATGGTTGTTTAAGCCTACCACTACAGACTGCTGTATACACAAGTTAACGGTAATTCACAGCCTATAACACAACATGCGTATTTCAGAAACACTCTAGAGCATAACACTCTTCTATTTATGCAGCTAAAAATGGACTTGATATCTCTTCATGGCAGACTTCAAGTGTACATTGCAAGTTTTCGTTCTAGATTGTCTTGGAGGTCCCCTTAAACTCTGTAGCATTTTCCAAATAGGTTTTTCAGAGCACAGTCTAGCTCTGAACTAAAGTTTATCAGTCCTCGAAAAATACCAGGATTGCTTGACGTAGCTGAATCATTGTGTTCTAGTAGAGCTAACTCATAGGTTCCACAAAACCTAATGCAGTTAACAAAATGTTTAAAACACACCTATTTTTAGCCACTTTCTGGCTGTGTCCTTCAATTGTTCTCCGATATGCACTGTCCATCTGCTTTGCAAAGTGAGATTTGTGGTGGACAACACGGCGCTGGGGCGGGGTTTCTCCGGGATCTCCGGTTTCCCCCGCCATCTCATTCCACCGGTGCTCCATCTTCATCTCATGTATCATCAGTGCCATCGCCTGCGGTGCCGTATGTAGTAAAAGCGGGCATTAAACACTACACATTTCATCTGCTTTGCTATATTTACATTGCCAAGCATAGCAAAACTGTGTTTTTCATGTGCAGTTTTTAAGTTACGTGTTTTTAGCACAATCATGAAGATGCTGCAAAGCATTCACGCCATGTTTTCTCCATGGATCTTCACCACCAAAGAGAATGCAAGGAAAGCAAAACAGGCTATTTTTAATATTACAACCACACATCAAATTATATTTCTCATATACATTGTTGTTAAAGTTCCTGTTCAAATATCTTGTTTTTGTTTTGACTACCTATGTGATTTTTATATTTGGCGTGGGACTTCCAAGTCGCTTATTTTCGATTTTTTCTTCTAAGCTCATTTTTGAAAAGGATGTGCTAATAGACCCTTTACGGAATTCATTGCTTCTCCTTATATAACACAATATACTTGTATTTAAATAAATAACTCTTATTCACTACTCAAAGTACGACACAGCTAACAAAACACGGCACAAAGCATGTGGCTATGCTCTGGTAGGTAATAGTAATCTGTGGTAATATTTGAGCGATGCGAACATTTAATATGAAAATAATAGGTGGTGCTGAAAACAGAAGGAGAAGACTTGGCATTCACTATTCTCTGGCTGCTAGGTTAACCAACCTTATGCAGCCATAAGCCCCACCCTTCCCCCCTACTTGCCTCGGCATGCCCTAGGTTCATCTTGCCCTATACCTTCCCATTGTATACCAGTGGTTTGAAACTGAGAGTGAACTACTTGGCACCTGCAAACAATACAGTGCGCTGAGGTCCACTGCACTAGACAAGGTCGAACTGAACGCCAAATGGAACATGCCCTTGCATTAAAGGGACACCCAGCATTTTGGTTGTAGCGCAAACATGCTACCCCATTGAGAAGCCGCCCCTGATTTACATACTTAATTACTTTAATATTACATATTAATTGTGACTGTACAGGAGACTCTGAGAAAACTGAAAATGAATTACATGTGTCTTATCCAAGTTTAAAATTAAATTATTATTGCTGAACCATTTAGAAATATTACTGAATATTCTGCTGGATATGATTTGTAGCTCTTCAAGTGCATTACTTTCAATTAATATATTTGTGTCGTCAGCATGAACTATTGTTTTAGTTATAATATTTGACTATAAATCATTTACAAACAATAAGAAAAGAATAGGACCCAAAACAGAACCTTGTGGTACACCAAAGTTAATATATTTTGTGTCTGATCGGTATTCATTAATGTGATCTTTTTCTGTATGTGAAATTTCTACTATTTGCTGCCTGTCCTTTAGATATGATCTGATCCATTCCAAGCATGCCCTCTAATACCCATATATTCTAATTTTTGGAATAGTAAATTGTGGTTTAGTACCTTGAATGCTTTAGTTATTACTAGTAAGCTTGGTTGTAATTTTTAATATGTAAAATTTTTTTAAGTCGAATCTAGCTAGTGCGCACTAAATTTTTCAAGGCTACACTTAATTAGGTTTATTTGTGGCCATACATACAGTTTTGATATATTGTTAATATGTGCACATACATGGTGGTGTTGTTTATTGTAATTTTGAGGTTAATTTATTCCAAAAATAAAAAAACTTTGACATATTGTACTTGTAATCACAGCTTATAATTTAATGTTTTCTATTTTATCTACTCAATTTGTCTGTCATCTAGCCAGTATTGACAGCAACCAACAACCACCTAGCTGCCTGGTATGCTTGTCAGCCACCTGTGTGCCAAGTATGGCCATAGTCTACAGGTACTACTCACAATCATCGGGTGGAGGAGGTATTTTCCCCTCACCACAGGTTCCAGAGGACACATACAGAAGTGCTAGCCGAGTAAGGGCTGGCAAAAGTCTACGTGCTATAATTGTGTGTGGGAAATGCTTCCCTTTACTACAGCAGACTAATTGTAGAAAACAGCAAGATGAGTGGTCTACTTCAGGCAACAAACATCTACAGTGAGTAGTGCTTCAGAAGAAGGAAAAAAAAAAACAACTTGAGTGTTGTATCTAACTTAGTGGGGTTGTTGTGACAGTGATTTTTATTTTTATTTGTTTTACTTGTGGCTAAATTATACAACTAACGGTTTTCACACTGGGGACTCCAACTTTATAATCAACTAGTGTTTCTTTTTTTTTTTTATAATTTAAAAATTTATGTGAACCAGTTAATGAAAATGAAAACAAATAATTGAAATTTAAATCTTAGATTCAAGAAGGTGGCATGATTTTTCATAATCTTTCAGAGTACACATTGTCAGTGAATTTCAGAGACAACACAGATTTTCAATGAATTTGCATATCTTGTTTTGTGAACAAAATAGTAAACATTTTAAAAAACAAGAACAAGAGGAACAAGAAGATAAAAAAAGAAATTATCATTGTGAAACATATAATGTAAAATTGTTTTAAGATCAATGTAAACATTGATCTTTGAGGAAGCAAGGGAGAGATGTCAAAAGTGGCTGTTTTAATTAATACAAATAATAGTTTATGTGACTTCACTGGTATGTGATGTCACTCCCCCACTCCTCCAACCTCTGTCATAAGTGAATATGAGGTGTGAATCTCTTCCTCTTTGTGTGCAGGTCTTCAACCTGACAGACCAGAGTACCCTGACTGTGAAAGGTATGGGCCGAGTGACCATTTTTTGTAATTTAGTTTAGTAAATATTCTTATTAAGTGAATTTTAGTGTTAATTAGTGTCACCCATAACTTTGGTAGAAATGAACCCAAATAGAAAACCCCAACCTCTCAAAAAGCATGTAAATTCTACCAATTGAGCAATCCGCCCGTGTATGATCTGGCCATGTATTCCTTATCCAGTTCCAACCATGGTTAGCCCGCCACAATATTTTGTTGAATATGTTCCTATTTGATAATTAACTTGTGATATACAAGGTTATATAAACTTTTTACAAGTGAAGATGAAATCATGAATTTTTCCTAGAAAAATCAAGGTACTCATTCATTTTATATAAATATCTGAAGTATATGGCATTTTCATAAAAATCAGCACAACCATTTTTGAGAAAATAAAAAGTATTAACAATTTTTCCATATAAAGGGCTGTTTGGGTTGAGATTTTCTTTAAAAATGGGTTATATTTTTTAAAGATAGTGAACTTAAATATTAAGTTTCCAACTTTTCATTTTTGAATTGTGCCATTCAGGCATACACTGTCACCCTCCTTGGCCTCTACTTCCTGATGTTCAAATCTATGCGGAGGACAATGGATTCTTTTGTAGGTAAAAATTCTTAGCATGACTTCCTTGGGTTGAAAACTAAAGCCGGTGGTCTGGTATTCTGCAGATGTATATCTGAATGAATATGAAGCAGATAGAGAAATAAAAATTTTTAAGAATACTTTGCTAAAGAGTAGCGAGTGATGAGTGTAACACATTAGACTTTCTTGTTCATTGTTCCCCTAACCATTTCCAAAGTATTCCTTGTTATTGATTTGGATTTTCAATATTTGTAATTTTCTCAAATAGGGAGCCATTATTCTTATTTTCACATTCTCTACTAAAAGGTTGATATTGTGGTTACACGAATATATATAGACTCTCTCAATCTGTGTGTGTGTGTGTGTGTGCATGTATGTTTGCAGACATATACATGTCTACTGATAAATATTATAATTCAATAACAGGTTAGTCTGTTACTGTGAAACTTGGTACTTAAGTCCAGGCTGTTCAAAGGGGGAATAACAAAGATTTTCAAGAAAGTCCCTCACTCCAAACTAACTTTAACATAAAACATTTTAAAAAGCTATGGCTTTCTCAAAGTCAGCAATTTTGAATGCCATATAATATGTTTAAAATAAATTTAAGATAAATGAAGTGTCAATTTTGAGTTTTCTAGCAATAGCTTAAGTGTATTCATTCTGAATTTATGTTTTATAACTGATAAATGATACAAGATAGAATTTTATTATACAAAAATGTATATCTCATTAAAGAACACACATGATTTATGTCATATTTTTTTTTTCCTTTTCTGTGGATTTAATCATTTCTAAACTTTCTTCTCATTAATTTGAATTTCAAATACTGATACTTTACTTAAACAAGAAGCAATTTCTTATTGTTTTACTCTTTCCACTACATAATAAGAGTAAGTAGAAGCATTATGTTATAAACAAAAATTCTGTTCCAAGATTTTAATGGGAATACATGTTTTGAGACACTTTGAATCTGAAAGTCTTTTCAGAAAAAGGCACATGTATGTGTGTGGTCTGTGTGTGTGTGTGTGTGTGTGTGTGTGTGCACCCATGTCTGTCTGCCCATCTGTGAACATATAACTGATTAACAAAAAGAAGGTTCTATAGCAAACTTGCTATATAAGTTCATCACATTCCAAAGATATGACATGAAGATTTTCAAGAAAATCCTGCACTACAAAGTACCCTTTTACATGGAAAATTTTTTAAACGTCTTGATTTTCTCAAATAAAGCAGTTTTTACCGAAATGCCATATATTTAAAATATTTTCATGACTAATGTACAATAAATATTTAATTTTCTGAGAATAGGCTCTAAAATCCTCTTCATTCTGAATTACTCTTCCACAAATGGGAAACTGTAAGGGATAGACCTCACTACACAAAAGTATTGAGTTAATCAAAGCACACAATTTATGTAAAATTATTTGTGTACCTAACCATTTACTCAGCTATTCATTTATACTGATTTGAATTTTCAAATATATACTTATACTTTTCATAAATGGAATGCCATTATTAACCTTTTTGTTTCTTAGTTGTACAAGAGAGCAGAGCTTCAGAGTTGAATTTCAACAGTCTACATTAGCTGAGGATGATAAATTGGTAAAAGAGGAAGAATTGAATGGCTACCGAGATCTCCTGACTTGAACCTCTTAGACTTTTTCTTGTGAGGATATTTGAAGTGGAGGCTTTATAACGACTTACCAAGAGATCTTGAAGAGTTAAAGCAAAGAATTGGACAAGGAATGCAACTGATCAGGCAAACAGTGTTACTGGAAACATTAACTAATTTCAAAGACAGACTTAGGTATTGTGTGACAGTAAATGGAGGCCGTTTTGAGCACCTTTTGAAGAGAATTTATCCTGTGTTACTACACAGCACTAGTAATTCTGTTATGAATGTGTTTTCTTAGTTTAAATGCTATAATACATTCTAATAAATTTAAATTACAGTTCAAGAAAGCATCTACCTGTACGTTCCGAGACCCAAGGAACAAAAAGTTAAAAAAAAAAGATGTTGCCATTAAAAAAGTCATGCCTACTCACAATCACAGTAATATGAAAACATGTTGATATCATACAACTTTTCTAAAAAAAGTATCACCTCACAAAACTATAACGACAAAGTTACAAGCATTGTACCATACCTTTTACTCACCCCATATAGCTCAAAATGAATTACCCAAGGAGTTTATTTTGCTTGTAAGAAAATAAAATTTCTGCTGATCGGTAGGCTGTAAACCAAGTATCAGTTGGATTAATTACATGTCTGGCATTCTCTTACCCCTGCTTATGACATTTCTGTCATTTAGAAACATAATAACATGGGTTGGTTTTAGGTGGTTTGGAAAGTGGGTTTATGGATCCAGTAAAAGGAAAGTTCCCAGAATGGAACCCAGAGTAACTCCATAAATAATTACTTGTGCATCAAGTAATGGTTTGTTATGATGTTTTATTTATTAATTTTTGTGATTTTGATCAATTGTTTACGATTATTTATATAATATTGGAACAATTCCATGCCTTATCCCATGTGAGTGCAACTTCTGCAATAAGATTTTGTGTCGCACCATATCAAATGCTTTGTTAAATTTAAAATAAACCTATGAGGTCACTATCATTATCAAAGGTATCTAGAATTTTATTTGATGAACTAAAAGCTTGCTTATGTAATGGATCTCCCCTTTAGAGAATTCGTTCTTTCCAGGATGAATTACACTGTGTTGTCCAAAAAAAAAGTCTAGTGCTCTTATCGTTGCTTTTTCTATAATTTTGGACAGGAATAGTAGAACTTACACTGGCCTATAATTCTCTGCATTTTCTTTATCACACTTTTCAAAACTTGGCTTTAGTTTTGGAATGTTTAATATACTGGCACTGAACCATTTGGTAACCGGATAGAAATGTTTCTGGGTTTGTTATTTTGACGCAAATAGTTTTTAGTTACACCTACTCTAAATAGCTTTTCGTTTATTTTCAGAATTATTGATGAATTCTGTATTGCCTAGTTGTTTTTGTGTATTCCTTACTTCCTAAACAGCCGTTTTGCATTCCTCGAATGAAGCATGCTATTTTGTCATTCAAACCCATCTCAGCGTTAATATAAGCAGTAGAGCGCAATTCTGATTACTACCGTTAATTGCAGTCCTTGCATATATTAAAACACATTTTTATTTGATACTAGAAGGCATAATCCGGTTGGAAAGTGAAAGCTTGCCACTCAGTGATGCTTTGAATTTCACGATGATGTAATCAGAAAAAAATACTTGGATCAATGGGAGCCGAATATTCCTTTAAGCTGCAGATGATTCATAGACGCAATCGTGGTTTTGAAGATATTAAGATTATAAATTCAGATTACAGGTTTTAAAATATATAGAATAATGATTACTAGAATGTGCTGTATTACCAATGGTTCCCTACTTTCCAGTGATGTAATGTTCGCCTGAATTACCGTCATACAAAAATGTGTTCGGTGATAACAGAAATTGCGCCAGAAAATATAACCATGTATCTATCTACTGCAACACCAAAAAATAACGTACAAAAGAAACTGTCATTAATTTTGTATGTGCTTCCTTGCATATTAGATTGATAATGTAAGCATTTGTTACAAAGGCTAAGGAATAAATCTCACGAAACGTAAAATAATTTATGAACATGCTGTTCTATGAAGCAAGCCCTAAAAACATGTTTTAAGCACACAAAAAACTTAAATGAAGGTTTATTCCACCTAAAAATTCGAGTCCTAATACTGAAATCGCCGCAAAGCTCACTTCAGCAGCCAATGCTAAAACTAACAAATCTTATTAAGTAAGGAGCTAATGTGTAATAATTTATCGCAACAGTTTGTTTTCTAGTATTTTTAGAAAGGAAATCCAATGGTAGAGTAGATATATAAAAACATGATATGCTTCTGTTGAGAGATTTTACCAAAATACACAGAAACGGAAATAGAGCCAGTAGTATAGCGAAACTGCACTTTTGTTACACCTGAAATCAACAGAATAAAATTAAATTAAAAATGCACTTTGTCAGTTCAATACCAATGACTTACCTGTTTGAAAATTCACCTAAATACCTCATGAGTGGAATATATACGGATAGTATGCAAATTACAAACTTTTATAATCAACGTCTAAAAATTTATTTGGGCATTTACTTAGAAGTAATTTGCTTAAAATACCACAGTGATATTGAAAAGAATGACTCACAACAGAAGTGAACATTTTAATAACAAGAAATTCCTACCTTTCCGTTTGCTCCGATTACCGCTGAAATTTTCTAACGTTTCCTACTTTTTCTTAAATTTAATTTGTTTTTATTTATTGTATCCCAAAAATAATGAAAATTACTTACGATGAGAGCACACTGAACAATTTCTATTCATTTCCTTGATGAAACGCAGGTCTGGCTCTTTTCCTACTGTGACTATCATGTTCTTCTGTCTGTGTTGCACATTCTCTTTTATTCGTGCCCGTTGCACCGTTTGGTACACGTTCTTCGGGTATGATTATTTCACTATGATTTTGTTGGTTTCCGGGCACTGTTGTGTTCTCGTTTTTTGTTTTGGTATTTTAGTGAACACAACCCTTAGTGTTCTGTTCCTTCTATTAACGTAACTTCGGTATTCTGATATGTGAATTTAAACTCACCAAGCTCAGCCATATTTTCTTCTGAAAATCTGACTGCCATATTTCCCTGTGGCACAATGTTTGTACAAACAATAGAAAGAACACGTCAGGCCTAGCTGGTCACTGTTTGATTACTGATATTAGTTTTCTTTGCACATAAAGGAGGAAACAAAGTTAATATTTTCTTTGTAAACGATACTGGGAATGTGCAGTGTGTTTTCAGCGCCGCTGGTGTGTCAGATTGTTTTTGTTTATGAAAATTTTAGTGTAGCTTTTATCTATTGTTGTCGTAAGAATAACATTTATGAAGGTGTTTTATTATATTTTGGTGAGAAACTATTTTGGGGAAAGGGAATTTATTATGACAGAAATATTTGAAATTTTAAGTTTAAAATTGAAGGTGAACCGTGAACTTACCTAAAAAGTCCCTTGCAACAAAATAACTTAAATTTTGGTGCAATATTTAAACAACAGGTTTCCAATATATCCGTTTTTTAAATTTGCCCTAGGTTTCTCTGTGTCTCAATAACTTTAGGCTCCAGAAATTTTTAAAGCTATGAATATAATATTTTTGCCCAACATTTGAAATGCTTGTGTTTTGAAGTAAAGAAAGTGTGCTCAAATGCATCTCACAATAAAACTCAGGGTAATTTCTACTTACTGTGTCTATATGAACGTGTGTAGCAAGTTTCATTAGTCTAACACTGAACCTGCGATGCAAAAAGCATCTTAAATGATGAAAAATGCTGAAGTTTTCAATAGCGAGAAAACAGGGATAAGGAATTAGAATTCATATTTATCACTAGCATTCACGTAACTTTCAGACTAAATTAGAGCATTTTAAAATGGCTTTCGGATGCTATATAGGCATTCTTTGGATTCAGGAAGGCTTACACTATTTAATAGACTAAGAAGAGGAAAAGATGATTTGTTGAAAATGTTTATGAAATTTCAGTCATACATACCCTTGTTGCCTCATTACACATGTTATGACAACCTCTTGGCTCTTATAGACAGCCCAGGTTAGTTTTATGACCTGCGAGCTCTTTGCCGTTTTGTACGGCTCTAGTTTATATATACAAATGTAATTTTCTCTTAGAATATACAGTTCCACAATTTCAGTATATTTCTCTTTGTATTACTAGAATTCGCTTTGCCTAAGAAATCCATAGTCCCCTATACTGCATTTCTTTTCTTGACTTTTGTTTACTGGGCGCTTTTCTTCTGTTCGTTTCTAATGTCTGCTGGGGGAATAAAACTTAGAGACCAATTTCATCTCATTTTTCGGAAATATGGACCAACAAATCGAAATTATAGTACGAGAAACTGCCATTAATAAGAACGTCAGTTACCGCTTTTCGAAGGTGTACTTCCTCAGGTACTGCACGTGAGCAGTTACTACAGATATATTTAACTTTCGCTCCTTCAACTTCAGGCCTATGATGCTACTTAGCTAAATTTGTCAGATAATGTTCAAATGAAAAGTCATTATCGGCGTTTTAGGAATACCTTTTACCTCATCAGTATCTGACATATAGAAGTAGTTCCTCTTACATGTGCTCGGGCTGAATTCCGTAGACTGTACGCTAAATTCAGATGTAATGTATTTTTCAGCTTCCAGGGATGCGGAAACCTCTTTCCTGTGAACTTTAGCCACAAATTGGTGTATAAATCGAGAGGACGCAGCTACTTAGGCCAAGCAACGTTAAACATTTGCAGCGAAATTTAAATTTGAATTTAAATTTGAATTACAAAAGAGTCAAGGAGACTGTCAGTGAACTATATAAAACTAACGTAAAGGTTCAAAAGATAAACTGAATTTACGTCGAATAAATAAAATGAGGAATTAAAGATCAGTAATGAACAACTGAAAGCAAGACTTAACAATCTCAAATGGAACTTCAAGGAGTAAAACTACAAACCTGTATTCTTCCTAAAAAGTCCACCGATACCTTTATCCTGGTTGCCGCAAACTACACCCACATCTTTCAACCTGAGATCAGATCCCCGACGAAGAGAGCATACAGAGGTTCGGAAGGTCGACTTCGACGTCAGGCAGAACACAAAACAAGACTTGGAAAAGGACGTCGTAAAACAAGAGGTAAGGATACTGTTTCAGTTTAGTTGTTCCAGGTGGCTAATCCCCCCAAGTGAGGATAGATAATAATGTATAGGCTCAGGTGGCAGCGTATGTGGGAAGTTCTGGTTCGATGGTTCTTCCGCGACTCTAGGTGAATGCTGGGAAGAATTATCACATCCACTCGAGATTCCTGTCTGTACAATTCAGCTCACTCCTCATTTGTGTTCACCTTTTGATTGTCTGTTTCCGGTTTTTAGTCTCCATTGGAGTTTCTGCATTTTATATAAGTTCTCGTCCTTGTGGTCTGTGGAGGTCTCCGAGTGGAAACCTTCTATGGGAATTATTAGCCCAAGTGTAGAGGGGGGGTTCGGGTTGCACTGCCCCATTAAGGGCGTTGCAGTCAGTGGCTGTTAGGATATTACCTTCTACTGTCGTCTGTCGTCAGTCTGGCTACCCTTAGTATCCTGTCAGCTCATCCCTCCATGCTATATCTGGCTGGATGACTCATTGATTAGCTGCTTGTCTACTGATCTCAAGGTCGCGAGTTCAAACCCAGCCCGGACCGATGTCTTTTGGTAGTAACATTTTGTTTATCTGTTACCGTTTACTAGTTATGCAAAAATCATCCAGAAGAAACAGAACTTCTGAGGACACTTTTCAGGAAATAAAATATATACATTTCATTTACCATGAAAATATTTTGAATATGTCGTATTTTTAAAAATCCTTAGACCCGTTTTTTAAGAATAATCTATAAAATAGGTAATTCTGAAGTGGGGCATTTTCTTGAAGGTCGTGTTGTATCATTGGAGGATGTCGAACATGAAGACCAAGTTTTGTATTTAAATTATATTTGTTTTTTTTTTCAGTTATCCTTTAGATACACAGACAGACATACACGCGGTACTTTCGGCAAAAAATGTTTCGTTTTTAATTTTCTTATTAGTAAGCATCAGCGCCTTCCAAATGTAATTTCGGAGAAATTTCCAATATTGAGTTTTTGGGTGGAATGCAATATTTACCCTAGTACACGTTTTAGGAGAATAAAAGTTCTTTGAAATTGTCTCACTGAAATAATACAATTGGTTGTTTCCGGGCTGTTTTGCCGTGGTCTGTTGGAGTAAGAACCAAACGTTTCGTCCACAACTACGGCAGACATCATCAGTGGCGCGGTCGAAGCTTTCTTGCAGAGAGTTTGGCTGCGTCTGAAGCGTTCAGTTTTTTTTAACAAGAAAGAGGAAAGGACAGGAGGAGAGAAAGAAAAGTCAACAAGAGAAGTACAGGAATAGGTAGCGGAGTTCCACAAAAGCACCTCCGTTAGTGGCGGTTGGTGCTCCTACGCTCGGAAAAGAGGCGCAGGTCCGGTTGGCTTACCAGGCTATGGAGCATGACACAAGGCCGTGACCATAGCCTGCGTAGTAAAGTGGGTGTGAAAAGGTTGAAGGAAGTATATGAGAGAGTTGAGGTATTACTTTATTACGTTGCAATCACTGCGCACCATGTGGTACTTGGGGAGTGGCGTTGACGCCTAGCGGCGTCGGGGTCTGTGGGGGGTATCAGACGTGTCCAGTTGCATGCTTATAAATCTGTTGTGGAGGAGATCAATCTTGTTTTGAAGTTGTGCGAAGTCTTGGAGGAATGTCTCGGTGTCGAAAGAAGAATTTGAGACCGCAAGGTGTAGTTTTCCTTGTTTTCGGTGTATGAGGTCCAGAAGTTGCTGGTGCTGTGTTGTGGTCTTGGAGATCTCAGTGACTTTCTCCTGCAGTGCTGTGAGTTGCTGTGTGATGGTAGAGATCCGGTCTTGTGCTGCTGTATTGTGTTTGTTAAGGTGTTCTGATGTAGATTGAAGATGGTTGTCCAGTGCTGTCGAAATTGACGTGAAGTTGGAACAGGTGGTTTCTGCTGTGGTCCGTGTCTTTTGCAAGTCCGAGCGTATGTCAGTAAGTAGATGGGTCTGTTAAGTGATGTCATTTAGTCGCGTCGATAGTTTAAGAAGAGCTTCACTGGCGGCTTCTTGGTGAGTGTTGGCGGCGGTGACTGCGTCCTCCAAGTTTTCCAGTCGGGTGGTGATGTTCAGGGCCTCTGAGTGGAGGTCCTGTACCTCCTCCGTGTGGGATCTGGGTGAAGCTGCGGCTGCGAAGTTTTCTTCTAGGCGTCTGAGGCGAGTGTTGGTCTGCCGAAGTTCTAGCCGGAGCTCTTGAAGAAGAAGTAGTACTTCCGGTGATGTGGCGCGCTCGGCAGAGCTGGGTGCTGTCCGTCTAACACTCGTCTCGCTTAGGCGAGGGTACAGAGGGCACTACGCTTGCCCAGCGAAGTGGCCTGTACCACTGCACGTAGCGCAGTACCGGCGGCGCCAGCGAAGGTCATGGCTCCTTCACTCCGATGTTAGAGAAGGGCTACCACAGTAGTGGCATCTCGGCGGGTCAGTGCAGTTGGCGGCGTTGTGTCCAAATGCACAGCACCTTCGGCAGGGGAAGTGCTGCTGAAGCTTACTCGTCTCGATTTTCAGGCATTGACCTAAGAAGGTCAGCCCGGTCCTCAGGGCGGCATTGCGTTCCCCTGCCTCGATGAAGTGCAGCCGGACGAGTGTAGTGGGGCCCCTCAGAGACATGATCCTGGTGGCTCCCATGACTGAGGGCCATCTCTGTGAAGCAGCGGAGAAGATGCACCGCGTAGGTAGGTCTCGAGGTGCCCCTGCGATGACTGCGGTGTGTGCTGGTACTGAGTCTGCCGGCTGGTGTTGAATGGAGGCGTCGGCGGAAGTGTTGGATGGTGACAGCAGCTGGTTGGGACGGCCTGCAGGTGGCTGCGCGGTTGCCGCCATTGGCGGCTCAGCTGGACTGCTGAGAAGCGTTCGATTTTGATTTGATTTATTGATAAAATATGGCCTGGTGCCGGTACATATGTGCTCGGCTTACAGGCTTAAAATTAGCATGGTGTTAAAATTTAGGTGTGCATGTACATATGGTTTGTTTTTGGGCTTAATAAATACAAATTCGGCGGCCTTATCTCGACCGCCGAGAACAGTATTGTGTTGTTCAAGATCTTTGTGTCTATCCGTTTTTGTGTAATTTTTTATCTTACTATTTTATAATATATACATATTTACACACAAGCATTCAATCACACACGCACTCACTCTCACGCATACACACCCACTGAGCACTATACACACTATGTACAGTTTTCGCAGTTAGACTGTGCGACAGTTTGGAGCTCGACGGGGATCCATGTTGCCGTGACTCTGGCCTCTCCCCGTGAGAACGTGCGGCCGTGGGCCGTGGACGCTGGGGAATGCTGGGCGCGCAGATTAGGCGAGCCGCCGTCGTTTAAAATATCTTTATTCTGGAATGTTTCCGGTGCTGCGGCTCGCCCTTCTCAATATTAGATATGTTGGGATTTTGGTGGAGACGTATGCGCGCCCAGGTGGAGAAGGCCCGTTTCAGGATGACCTCAGGTATTGTGAGGGAGTTGGTTTCCAGATGGATTTGGCGGTTTGTGGTGAGGAGAGGAACGGAAAGGATCTTCATGAGGGAGAGGTTTTGGATTGTTTGGAGGCACTTAATAGTTGATTTGGATGCGTTGGCCCAGGCCACACACGCGTACAGGACCACCGAAAGTATAAATGTCCTGTATAGGACAAGTTTGGAATTTAATTTAAGTTGTTTACTCCTGAAGATGGGGGCGCATAACTTCAATCTCTGCCGCCCTTTGTTGGCGATATCTTTTATATGGGTTGACCAGTTCATCGTGCGTGACAACGTCACACCCAAGTACTTGACTTGCTGACGGCAGTGCAATAGTTGACCACCGACAGTTAGGTCCATAGCCAAAGGGCGCCGCTTGGTAAAATGCATCAGCTGGCATTTGTTTGGATTAATTTTGACTTTCCAGCCATGAGAGGAAGCGGTCAGTACACCGCTGCATTTCTAATAGGCCGAAACGATAGATTTTGTGGTGGTTGTAGATTGCAGTGTCGTCAGCGTACATGGACACTTTGCATCTGGCGTCCACGGGGTAGTCGTTGGTGAACATAATATACAGAAATGGTGACATGATCGCCCCCTGTGGTACGCCAGCCTGCATGACTCCTTCCTTAGAGGAGGAGCCACCCACTTGGACGTAGAAGCGCCGATTTTTTAAAAAGCTGTGCAGCATAGGAGTTGAAATTTGGAGGCCGGGAAAGTTCCGGTGCATCTTATAAATAAGGTCGTTGTGCCAGCACCGGTCGAAGGCGGCTTCTACATCCCAAAATAACGCCAGCGTTGAAGCCCCATTGTTAAATTGCTCGGTTACGTCGTCTGCTAGTCTGAGTAGCTGAAGCTCGGTAGAATGTCCTTTTCGAGTATGATTTTTTCGAGCAATTTACCAATAGTAGACAAAAGACTAATGGGGCGGTAATTTTGAGGTTTCCTGGTGCTTTTCCCCTGCTCCGGGAGCATTATTACCTTGGCTCGTTTCCAAGTGTCGGGGAAATGTTTGTGCTGCAAGCAGGCGTTGAACATTTTTGTGAGTTGCACCAAGGCTTTTCTCGGGAGGTTTTTGAGTTCCTCATTAGTCACTTTGTCCGTGCCGGCGGCTTTCCCATTAGGTAGTTTCCTTATGAGCTTGTAGACTTCCTGCGGGTTTGTAAGGGGCAGATGTTGCTCGTGCTTCTGCGCATCCCAGTTTTTTACCTAAGCGTTAACCTCCCTTTCTAAATCGAGGATGGTCGCCGCGTTTTCGCTGAATCTATCCTGCAGACAGTCAGCGAGAACCTCGGCTTTCTCCTCGGAGGAGAAGTGCAGGCCGAGTTGAGTTGGGAGCACCTCAGTGGCGGCGTTGGCTTTTGAGGAGACTTTAAATGTCTTTAGCAATTTCCACAAACTGTGGTCCGAATGGGTGGTACTCAGCATCTTGTTTCCCACTGTTCAATTTTGTTGAGTTTAATTTGTTGCCGAACGATTTTGCTTAGCCATTTTGCTAGCGTTTTGTACTCTGGCTGACGGGTGTACCGCCACAGTCTCATCAGACGCCGACGTCGAGCAATGAGCCGTTCCACCTCAGGGTAAGTGCAAAAACTGGGTGGACTTGTGGTGTATGTGGTAGCATTTCGTCTGGCCGTGTGCAACGAGGCGGTGAAGTTTTCAATGGCGGCGTCGATGTCCGCCTCGCTGTGGTATGACAGTCCGGGTTGCGCCATCCTGTGCATATCGAGCGTGTAAGCTGTCCAGTTTGTTTCTGCTCGCCTCGGCGGACCGGTTACACCGGCCGAGAGAGAGCCGCAGAGCTCAAAATGCACAGGCAAATGGTCGGAATCCAGACTGTGATACACAATAAGATTATTTGTAATTGCCGCATTTTTTGTAAGCACGAAGTCCAAAATTTCAGGATCAAGTCCTGTTCTATGCCAAAATGTGGGTTCTGGGGGGAGGTGTACCTCGAGGTCGTCATTATCATTTATAAGTTCAACCAGGAGACTTCCAGCCGCGTTCGCTCGACGAGAAAACCACCATGGGTGTCGAGCGTTGAAATCTCCTGCAATTATAACGTGGTCCTCTAAAGCAAGGATTTGTTCGAGGTCTTGTATGAAGTTAGGGGAGGTAGGAGGCCGATAAAGCGCTACCATCATCACCGTCCTCTTGTTCGCACGGATTTTGAGAGCTGTGCACTCCAATGCGGCCAAAGCAGGCAGCGTAAGAGGAGCATGAGCAACTGTGTTTTTAGTAAGATGGCGGTTCCCCCCCCCCCCCCCTTGTCTGCCAATTCTGTCAGTCCGAAATATATTATACCCTTGGAGCTTGAAAGTGTGCTCCGGCTTTATTTAGTTTCGCAAATGTATGCGATATCAATTTTGTTACGCCGCAGGTAGTTTTCAAGTTCGTAGCGCTGCCTGTAGATGCCGTCGGCATTCCACAGAAGGGCGCGAGATGAAGTTATACCTCCCCTGCGTAAAGCCATTTACTCCAGGAGTGCAGAGATTGCGCATATGATTATTTCTGCTTTGTCCCAAGTGTTGCTGCAGCTTTTAAATTGTTCAATGAAAGGCCGCAGCTTGGTTAGCATGGAGGAAATATTGAGATCTTTAATTAAGGAGAGCAGCTCCTTCTAGTCCGCCCAGGTCACTAGTGCGTGCCTGGGACGAGGTGGAAGTAGGAGGGGGACCAGCTGGTGGTGGCACAGGTGCCGTTCGTCCTCCGGCGGCGCCTGCAAAGGACACGCCTTCTCTAACCAGGGCCGGGTGAGTGATGGGCCTTGTCCCTGGTAGTACACTAGGACCTGCTCTGGCTATGGCTGCCAGTTGGCGGCGGTGCCGTTCGTTACGAAACGTCTCACAGCCTCTATAGCTGGCAGGATGCGTCTCCCCACAATTTGCGCAGTGGAGTACGACGTCCTGCGTCGCCTTTTTGGGGCAGTCAGCGAGGCGGTGAATGCCACTGCAGAGGACGCACCGGGAGGTCATATTACACATTGTAAAGGTATGCCCAAGTTGTTGGCAGCTGTAACATTGTGTGATGTTTTGATTTGTTTTCAGGACCTCCACGGTGACCATCATATGGCACACCTCTCTTTCCTGAAGAATTTTCTTGCTACTGGTGGTCCTGTCTAATGATACCAGGTAGTTGGGCAGAGGCCTGCCGCGGGTAACCATCTGGCGCACCTGGACGCCTGTGTAGCCCTTCGCTTCAAGGGACTCCCGGATGAAATTTACTTCCAGGTCCTCCGGAAGCCGTTTGATGACCACGCGGAGGGGCTGGTCGCTCCTGGGAGTGAAGCTGTAGGACTCCACACCAGCGTCCTTCAGGCGTCCCATGATGGGCACGACGTCCTGCTTCCTGTCCAGGAAAAGCTTCAGGCAGTTCCTGGTGTTCTGCAGCTTGTATGTGCTTGGTGGGAGGGAGTCTCGGAGGATGCGAAGCACCTTCGCGGCTTGGCGGTTGTCGGGGATGATGATCCTCGCGGGTTTCTTGCCCTCCGAAGACTGCTGCTCTGCCGCCGACGCCCCGGTGGATGCGCTGGCGCTTGCCGTGGATGTGGTGACCGCCCTGGTGGTGGTGGTGGCTGGGGTGGAGGCGGGGGTGGAAAGTGGTTTAGGTTGGGTGGCTGAGGGAGGCTTTTTCCCGCGGGTGGACGCTGTGGTCTCGGCCGGGGGCTCGGGAGGTTTTGCACGGTGGGTATGTCACTGTCGTCGTCGGACTCCGACAGTGCATTGTATCGGTTGCTGGTGCTAAGGGTTGGGGTGGAAGCTGATGATGGGCGCTGGAGATGTTTTGTTTTGTTCTTTTTCTTTCCACCGAGTTTTGAGCCGGGACGTTCACTGTCTGAATCGCTCTCCCGGCCGCTGCTACGGTGGTGAGGGCGCTTTCTGGTGCGAGCGCATGTGTTGGCGGTATCGCCATTAACTTCACTTCACTTCACTTTGTTTGATTCGCGATCGCTTACGGAGACACTGGACAACTCTACGTTCATTTAATGCATTTGAAATTAATTCACGGCACACAAATCACACTAATCTTCGAACTGCTCCTCTGAGCCTGAAAAACACGACCGTACTCTACCAATGTGAGTCGATCTCTCCACTCAATGACTGAGACCTCTCCAATGAGACTGAGAAGTGTTCAGCAGCCGACCAGCAGACCAGCAGAAGAGACGAGTCGTCCAGGTTTATCTGCACGGAGTGTTTGCTGCCCAGCACCTAGCCGCTTATTGCGTCTTTATCTGGGCAGTATAGAAGAATCATCATTTGTCTCAGGCGGTTGTTTTCGGCAGTAGACTTATCTAGCCTTGTGCGCGTAATCGCCCCGTGGGGGGGATGCACCAGTGCTGGCTGCGCTCTTCCGCCTACCTGGGAGGCATCTGAGCACAGTCCGCTTAACAGGCTAGAGGGAAAGGAACAGTGTTTAGGTATTGAGTTCCCCAAGCCCATTTCTGGGCTTGGGGGGTTGGATAGAAGCGTTCACGCTCGTAGGTACTGGTAGGCTTGTGTTAGCCTGAAGATTGCTGCTGTGTGCCTACCCAGGATAGGGTTTAACCACAGATAGGATTTTCTTTTCGGGATGGGTTAGCATGGCTGTCTTTCTTTGAGGATGCTGGATTGAATATGAGGTAGTTTATTGACTCCTCTACAGGGATAGAATGCTATCACTAGCACCCTGGCGTAGAAAGAATTATTTTGATTTGAACTGAATTTTGACTGAATTTTTTTTCACTGAATTTTTGTTTAATTTTGAGACCAACAACTCTTGGTAGATTATGGGAGCTCAGCTTTTGCTGCTGCTGGAAATGCTCCGTGGTTACCTCGGATGCCCGCAAGCCATGCGGGGGACCCGGAATAGTCGGCGACGACGTCTGGTGGGATCATAATCACCAAGAGACCGAACCAGGGCACTTCTGTGCAAAGGTAACTGTGCGTATAATTTTGTAGCTCGGCGCCTAATTTCATCTTCCACGTTTGGAAGACCCGAGGCTTCATGGAGGAACCTTACTGGGAAGAATCGGCCTACTGAATAGATGGACCTAAGTCCTCTATTCTGAGCGCGTTGAAGATATGCCAGCCAGGAATCTGCGGCCATGCCTCAGAGCTCGCAGGCATATAGCATCAACGGGACTATAAGAGCCCGAAAAAGGTTTAGCTTTACGCGGACTGGCATCGATCGAGAACCCAGCATAGGATACAGGGAAGCAATAGCTCCCTGAACCCTCGCCTAGAGTTCCATGATGTGTCGACGGAAAGTCAGACCCTTGTCTAGCTCTACTCCAAGGTATTTGATAGAGCGTACCCATTCTATCCTTCGGCCTCTGAAATGGAAATCAGGGCAGTCTGCGGGGGTGTGGCGCTTGGTGAATAGAATAGCGTGGCTTTTGTCCGGGTTAACGGACATCCGCCAACGCCTGCACCACTCTTGTGTGAGACGGAGGTGTCTTTGGAGTGGGTTGAAGGCTCTGCGAATATGTCTGTCTTTGCAGAACAGCAGCACGTCGTCAGCATATTGGGTCATTTCGACGCGCGGCTCGGTTGGGAAGTCTGCCATGTATACACTAAATAGTGTGGGAGATAATACAGAGCCTTCTGGGACTCCGCCTCTCACGGGTCTGAGAGTAGATGTTTGCCCCGCAACTGTGACTTTAAAAGTGCGATGTTTTAGAAAGCTGTGTAACATGTTGATTAATTGGTTTGGTAGGCCCAGGTGGATAAGCTTGTGAAGGAGTCCGGTGTGCCAGGTTGTAGAGAAAGCCTTCTCGACGTCCAAAGACACTCCTGCCGTGAACGCCTGTTCCTGGAAACCCAGGGCAGCTGTCTCCACGACTGGCAGGCAGCTGTTGGACTGTCGAGTGCCCCGGACGAAATCCAAATTGATAAGCAGGTATGGCTTGAATGTCACCCAATACTGGGGACAAACGGGTGAGAATTATCCTATCGAAGACTTTCGAGAGGGTAGATAGCAGACTAATGGAACGGTAGTTGGAAGGGTGCACCGGGTCCTTTCTTGGCTTCAATATGCAGATCACTCTGGCCTACCTCCACTCGCGTGGAAAGTGACCGAGAGTTAGGCACATATTGAAGACCTTTGTCAAGAACAGCACGGCGTTGAAAGGAAGATGACGGAGCATAAGTGGGGTAAGCCCATCAGGTCCCGCCGCCTTTTTAGGTTTGAGACGCTGCAGAGCGCCTTGGACTTCACTAGGACGGACTATGGGAAGTCGGTCCGCGTCCTCCGGGGGTCGGCGAAAATATCGACGTACCTCCCTTCGCACACGTTCCGAAAAGATATCGTCCTGAGGGTCTTCTCTGGGGCACATTGTACGTTCAAGGTAATCCGCAAATACATCTGCCTTGGATTTAGGATCATAGGCCAGACCCGTGTGCAGAAGCGTTCAACTTCAACTCGATGCTGGCGGGCTGTTTGGAACAGCCCGAAGGGTGGTCAAATCGTGTACCTGCTCTGGGAAGAGCTTAACCACGTAGTGGCGGGATGTGGATGATGCAGAATGGCGGGTGTATTTTAAGTGGGGTTAGTGTAGGGGCGTCGGGGATAACACAGAACCTTCGGGGACTCCACAGCGGATAGACCTTCGTGTAGATGTTTTTCCCGCCACTGTGACAGTGAAGAATCTATGCTTTAGGAAAGAATGAAGAAGGTGTATGACTTGAGTGGGTAGTGGATGAATTTGTACAGGAGACCCGCGTTCCAGGTCGTAGAGAAAGGCTTTTCCACGTCCAGAGAAACCGCCGAGGTGAATGCCTTGTCCTGGAAACCCAGGGCTGCAGCCTCCACCACGCGCAGCAACTGCTGTGACGTAGAATGCCCAGGACGAAAGCCAAACTTGTGAGGAGGGATGGCTTGTATGTCACCCAGAAGGGGGGACATGCGGGCTAAGAAAAGTCTGCCGAAAACCTTCGAGAGAACAGAAAGGAGGCTAATGGACCGGTAGTTGGCAGGATTAACCGGGTCTTTCCTTGGCTTCAAGATGCATATCACCCGAGCCTCCTTCCAACTACGTGGAAAGTAACTCAGAGAGAGACACATATTGAAGACTCTGGTAAGAAATAACACGGCCCTGAAAGGAAGGTGCCTGAGTTGCGCTATTTGTACTGGTAGTTGGGGGCGGAGCCTGGGTAGTCCGGCAATGGTGTCCTGTGATTGGTCCGCGTCATTTTTGGTGGTTAAATGGCGTTTCCTGTTTTCGAGAACAGGATGCTTTTTGTTGAAATTATTAGGATTTTTGTAAATTTCGATAGCCTCCCGCTGAAGTCGTGTGTGGTAATGTTCTGTGGTAGACAGGATACTGGTGTCCTGGAACTGTATCACATGCTCGCCTTCCGCCTCAATCGCATGTTCGGCGACTGCGGACTTATCTGTGTGGCCCAGACGGCAGTCGCTCCTATGTTCCTTGACTCTGGTGTTGACACTGCGTTGTGTTGTTCCGATATATACCGCGCCGCAAGAACAGGGAATGCGATATACACCGGCTGAGGACAGAGGTTCCCGAGGATCTTTCGCTGAGCGTATTAAATGGTTCAATTTCCTAGTGGGTTTATAGACGGTTTTTATATTGTGACTTTGTAATATCCTTTCTATCCGGTCAGTAATATCCTTGATATAAGGCAGAAAAAACAGTGCCTTTACTCTTGGGTTGTTCCGGTTTCTGAATGGTGGGCTGAGATCTAATGGGACGGACAGCTCTCTTAATATTTCGGATGGAGTAACCATTGGCGCGTAATGCCTGTTTTAGGTGTCTGAGTTCACTTCCTAGTTGTTGCGGTTCACAGATGCGAGAAGCCCGATTTACCAAAGTTTTGATTATGGAGCACTTCTGCCTAGGGTGGTGGTTTGAATCCTTGTTAAGGTAGCGGTCGGTATGTGTAGGCTTGCGTTAGACAGTGTGTCCAAGAGAGCCGTTGGCCTTCCTGCTGACCAAGACGTCCAGAAAAGCTAGCTGTCCATCTTTTTCTATTTCCATGGTGAACTGGATGCGGTGATTAATGTTGTTGAGGTGTGAGAGGAAATCTTGGAGCGTTCTCTCATGTCTCACTGAAATTGAACGTTTGAGTTTTATTTTCCATTTCTTTGTATCATTAAAGGAACAAGTTGGGTATTTGAGTTTGTTTTGGCCAGCTCTCCTCATTTTCTTGTAGGAAAAAGTGCGCAGATTATCCGCAAAATGCTGTTTTATCCGTACCACGGCTTCGTGTATTTGTAGACACAAATGTTTACATTAGCATTTACGGGAGAGAAAAAAATGAAAATCAACAAAGCTAAGGGCATCTCAGCCACTAGATCAAACATCAAGGCTGATCACAATATTACTTAAGTGTGGTTGAACTCTCATAAAGAAATGTATGTCATTTGTATATCCCTTAGAACTAACATTTCAGCAGACCCATGTTTTGGACAGAATGAATAGTTACCACGAGATGTAATAAACAGGGATTCAAGGATGTTCGTTTCCGAAATGGTTAATTCATATATTTAAAAGCACTTGGCTAGAAGTTTTATCACACAAGAGGGCAAAATTATGGCAGAAATAGGATGCCTGTAGCTTCTAAATACGAATATCAATAAAATGACCCACGTTATAAATATCCAACAACCTTATTTTGTTTACGGTTGGGATGTTTTTAGTGATTGTTCTTTGAATTAACCCTTTTTCTGGAAAATATCATTAAGTCTGTGACCTTTAATTTTTTTGAGAATCAACGATGTGTTTAAATTATTAAAATACTAAATACAAAATTATGTGATATAATTTAGAAAATACCGTTTATATCTCATTACCTACCTTCAGAGACTAGTACATATATTCAAAATTTCAAACATACTGAATAGAGTGGCAGGATGGGGAACACTTTGAACTGGTAAATATTTTAAGAAAACAAGAAACCTGCAAGTTTGGAAAGTTTGCTTTGTATTTACAAAAAATCTGCACAAGTCTATTTAAACCTCACTCCTCAGGACGAAACCGTAGTTAGCTTTTTTTATGCTTTTCTTACGTCCTCCAACTTTAGGTCATATATCGGGTAATTGGGTTGGATTTTTCTCAAACCGACTGATCTTTTGTACCTGTGCTCCAAGTGGGGCAACCGTGGGAGGGACGATAAGGTTAGAGCGGACAGGGGGCGACCGATCACAAGGAGTCACTGCAGTACAAAGGGCGGGGTCCCTACACTTTACCAGACAGAAACTACCCGGCGGTGGGTTTAGGACAATCGTTTTCCCAATTGCTGTGGCTCCGAAACAGTCACGAGGCCGGTTTGGAGACCGGAGGCCGCCTCACCAGGGCAGGATACTCCAGGCAGTCTTGCACAACCGGTATCCCACCTGCTGCGTTTCTGAATAGACCAACTAGGCCAACTAGGATACCGAAGTCCCTCCCACCGGAGGTGAAAGCGGTTTACTCAGAGCATTACATCCCGCCATGTACTACCGAGACACCGGCGGACACTTCTGCTCTGGAAGAAATCACCAGATGAAGGAAGATATGAAATGATAATTGAGGTGAACTGGAGGGACAGGAAAGTCGGAGGATGTAATTAACCTACCCAGCATTAGCCTAGCGACCTGGGAAAACCCCCGAAAAAACTCATGGTCCAGGGAGGTCAGTCACGGGATTCGAACCAGGGCCTCCGGAATGCGGGCCACAGACGAAACCGCCTGAGCCATCCCGCTCGGTATATCCGGTGAAATAACGGTCAAATATGCCCAAAATCCACAGTGCTTCGAGTTACCTACCTGCTATTCTTCTTTCAGGATAAGGTAAAACCACAAATATATATTATCTAGATAACTCAACCTGAGCTAGATTCAAACTTGGTTCCTGTTCAACGTGAGGCGACAGGCTGCCCTGGAAGCCTCCGAGGTGTAGGGTTAGCTCCTGCATTACAAAACCTTGACATTTTTCATCATAAACTAAGTATTTTATAATTAACTAAATTACATTGATTTTTCATTTTCAGGATTTGAGCGAACTACACACAACAGAAAGACCAAGGAAGTTTTATAAGAAGCTGCTTCATACTGAATGAGAACATAAGAGAATGTTTATATTGTGCCGTTGTTGTATGCTTAAGCATTGTTGTGTTTATACTCCAGAAGATTAAAATATATAATTTAAATGTAATAATTAAAAGATGTTCCTAGTAAAATGTAATACTTATCTTTATTCCCGCTTAAGCACATGCACCAAAAGATTGGTGTTTATTTTTCTCCATTGATATGTCATTTGGAGAACGTTAAACATGGTAAGTACATTTTTAGAGCTTCAGTGCAATTTTCATAGCTGGCACGGTCTTGTACTCGTTAGGTAATAAAGCATTTCAGCTTTTATGTTTCAAATATTTCAGAATAATGGAAATGCGACCATCATATTGCCCCTAATATTCAAATGGTATTTTAAACAATACCTCAGAGATTTCCTTCCAAAAGTTTTTTCCTGTAAAGAATAGGTTGGAGTAAGGAAATAAGACGACGAAGTGTGTGGACTGAAGACGCAAACGAATTGTTTGCCAAATCGATCTCCATTGGATAGAACGAAGTATTAACACCAATTTCTTAAGATAAGAGAAGCATTTGTAGCAAATATTTGTATTTGTGTAGTATTTGTTGCTTCACTTCATTTTCTACGCAATCAGTAAGGAAATGTTCTTAAAAATCTTTGTGTCGCGTCTTTGGAAATTGCTGTACTTAAATGCTAAGTGTGGTATTTAACCGTGGTTTCATTTTTGCGTTAGCTGATTAGGAGAGACAGACATAAACACACTTGCACCATTTATGAAAATGTTTGATCTCTTTTTCAGGGCGGATCTCGAAATATGTATTTAAACGTTTACTTAATTAATGGAAGTTAATCATTTCTCCACACTAGCCTATATAGGCTAAAATATTTGATGGATAGAGTCAACATGAAAAATTCAATGCTATGGCCGGGATTTGAACCACGGATCTCCTGGTTTCCGTCCAGTCGCTCTTAACCTTTGAGCTACCATGACCAACGTGCCGTCCTGACATTAAATTCTCCAGTTGACTCGTATATTTCTCCGGTAGACCACTAGGGGCTCTCACATCTGAGATACACCGTTTGTGGCGACTTACTATTGTAAGTACTTAAGTCCTAGGCTTCATCATTTAACTCTTATTATTTTAGTTAATTGATGGAAATTAATCATTTCTCCACACTAGCCGTATATAGGCTAAGATATTTGATGGATAGAGTCAACATGAAAAATTCAATGTCATGGCTGGGAAGAACGGCACGTTGGTCATGGTAGCTCAAAGGTTAAGAGAGACTGGACGGAAACCAGGAGATCCGTGGTTCAAACTGATTTTAAAGTGCATATACATAAGTGTTCTTGGGTTTGTGAGGTAGGTGAGATGTACAGGCAATACAGTGTTAAATATCAGAAGCTACTTTGCACTATAAACAATAACATCTTAATATGCATTCAACTCAATACAGACCTCGATTCGAGAGAGCTTCCTGGTACATGACTGTTAAATAAAATGCAGTTTAATTTAACATAAGTTAATAGTGTGCATAATTTCACCTATGTCCTGTCTAATCTGTATTATATATTATACAGAACAAATCTATGTGGTATGTGGAGCAGAAAGATGTAATGTGGGACTATTAGGTCTATACTTCTCTCTCTCTCTCTCTCTCTCTCTCTCTCTCTCTCTCTCTCTCTCTCTCTCTCTCTCTCTCTCTCTCTCTCTCTCTCTCTCTCTCTCTCTTTCTCTCTCTCTCTCTCTCTCTCTCCGAAGTTACCTCGCACAGAGCAGTGATCAGAAAACTGCTTACAGTACTGCACTTAAAGGAAGGGTTTATCGTATATATGCAAATAAAACAAAACGCCCATTAACTTCGCTAAGCCAATCAACAACTTAACCGTTTTCTGTCCCAATATTTCTGTCTCTCTTCCCATTCAGATGTTTACAGCAGGAATAAACTAGGTTGAGATAGATTATAGCTGTTGTATTTTTGACGCCACCTCGAGAGATTCTGTGTGCACAAAATAATTATAGCAAAAATACTGAGGTCAAAGAAGGGATTATTGCTCTGTTTTGGTGATTATTAGTGAGAACACTTTTTTGTATTAGAGGTTCATCAGTGTACGCCATCATAAGCACAGTAAGTGATCTTAAATTAGTGTTAATCGTTATTTAAAGTTACAGTTAAATATTTAAGAGAAGTAAAACTATTGTGGTTAGGATTTCTGGACAGAGATTACTGCATGGCAGATACGAAATTCCTTTATGTAAGACATTTTGATAAGCATTTGAACATTATTTATTTGTACCATTTTGCAGAGCAGAAGACATAAGTTCCGAAGGTCTGCAAAGACGTGCTTCCACTTTATTTTTCCATACAAGTATTCGTTTACATTTTCGTTTGATATCATAACACATATACATAGGTAATAAGTTGAAAAGTTCCGTCCTTTACAGAATTTATCTACATGATTAACTTCACTTACAAGGGAAATATAACTATGCTCACACCTGTATACACTCTTGAGAGTTCGATGGCATCATACCTATTATATGTGGGGCCTATATACCAAAAATCGGGTGTACCCGAAATACCGAAAATGAGACCAAATTACATAGGAACATATAGGCATAATAATATATAATGTACAGGAGGGGTTGTTTACCCCTGACGGGCAGCATTCTACATATGGAATACGTAAGGCGCGCAGTCCCCCGCACCACCCACAGAGCTGACGAAGGATGTCCAGCAGCTAATCTCACGTGGTCGCATGCGCCACTTTCCAGGCTTCAGCTTTGGGTGTTGCGGTTCTACACCGCAGCAAAATCTTGGCGCACCCTGTTTATATACAGCAAGTATTATGCCATCGAATTTTCAGGTGCGTAGTGGTGTGATTAGAGTGATAGTTCTCTTGTTGGCATCGTTTGGTTAGTATCTTCTCTGCAAATTATTTTTTAAAAACCTATTTTTGCTGTCAACTACATATTAATTAAGATAAACGTTCACAAAAATGTTTTATTGCACATTTCGTTTTAAGTACATATGGATACATGAACCACAACCTGTAGCTGAATCTTTAGCTATCTCGTCTTTTATGTTTTGGAATATCATAATGTACCTTGACTATCACACGTAACAAAAATAGTCTATGTAGCACTTCATAAACTCTACGTGGTACTAGAAAATGCAAACCAATGACAACTAACAATTCGGGAATAATGATAGACATTTTTTTTACATAAATGTTGAATTTAAAAGAGACCAACATTTTCTATGTGCAAAATGTTTGTACGAGGGCTATTCAATAAAGAATGATCATAATTTTTTAAGGTCATAATTTTTTGCACTAAAATTCAGTCTTATTATATTCTATTAGCTTAAAGTGAAACAAACACGCCGTAGTAGTTTCATTGTTGGTACTCCTGGATCCCGTCTGTGAGAGCCAGACAAGTTCAGACATGTTCAGTATTGCCTACTGCTGCAATGGAGGTAACATGCAGTTAGAGTTGATGTTAGAGGAAGATCCGAAGTTTCTTTCAAACGTAATCACTGCTGATACAACTTGGCGACATCATTTTAATCCTGACAGCAAACAGCAAAGCTCAGTGTGGAAATCTCCGTCATCACCAAACACCCAAAAGCAAAAGTGGTTGCTTCTGCTGGGAAAGTTATGGTCATCTCATTCTGTGATATTCATGGAATGGTTTATCAGCATGTTGTACCTGCACATACATCAGTAACTGGAAAATACTACAGGGATTTCCTGAAAACATTGCAAGTCCATACTAGGCGCAAAAGACCACGTTTCCATGAAGCAGGTAGGATGCTGCACCACGTTAATGCGCGGCCGCATATTGCCAATGTTGTTGCTGAATATCTTGCAAAAATCAACGTGAAGTACATCCCTCACCCTCCTTATAGTCCGGATTTAGCCCCATGTGACCTTTCTATTCCCTAACTTGAAGAAACGCCTTCGTGGGAGGCATTATCCATCATCAGAAGCAGTGGCGAAGGCTGTGGAAACGATTTTGAAGGATTTCTTAAAAAATGGTTACGAGCATGTCTTTGAAGACTGGCAGAAACGCTGGGACAAGTGCATCGCATTCATGGGAGACTATTTTGAGAAGGACCATCAACATTATGAGGATGAGTAAAGTAAACGTACGTTGTCAAAAAAACAACTGTGATCGTTCTTTATTGAACAGCCCTCGTATATTTCTAGTGGTTTGCCAGTTGTACACATTTTGACATTAAGAATGATGTCTACATAGGGAATGTATAGAGATTACGAGTTGTATTTTATTAACAATGCAAATATCCTAAACAAGTGACCTGCTAATCACAACCGCTAGAATTATTCTGCACCATGAAAAAATAACCAAGAAATTTTTCTGCAAAGGCTGCCTTTAACTGTGAGAAATTTCTTGCACAGTTGTTTTACCGTGAGATGCTTCAATAACCTCTGATTAAGAATAAGTAAATATGTAAAGTAGTATTCTACTTTCCGTTTTTGAGTTATGTTCCTCAAAACATATACACTTACCCTTTATAGAAACTATTTCATTAATTGGATATCAAAATATCAATATCAATTTCGAATTTGTATACAACCCGCTAACACATTTTCATACATTGATATAGATTAAAGTGTACATCTTGAACATTTTTTAAATACCGCGTAAACTTCCGTTTAACTTATTGAATTTGGTATAATTATGTACAGATAACTAGAAAACTTAATCGAATAAACCTTTTCCTAGCGTTTGTAGTTTCAGGAATATACCATATTGCAAGCTAAAACCATTGCTAAGACTAACCCAAAGTACTTGCTTGAATGTTTGTGATTGTTTTATATACGTCCTCTTATTTTGTTTCGGTAGCAAGAGCTTCTTACGTTTCCCCCCTTCCTCTTACGTTGTTATAACGGAAGATGAAAGAAACTGACGAACTGATGCTCATATAAATCCAGAGTCCATAAAGTTTGTAAGGGTATCACTGTGCTACCCGAACGCACCTGAGAGTTTGATGGCATCATCTCTGCTCTATATGGGACCTATATACCAAAAATCGGGTGCGGAGTATAGCTGCAAGTATCCGAAAATGAGTCCAGAATATGTAGGCACCCACAGGCATAATAACAGAGCACTGTACAGTGGGCAGGTGCTGTTTGTTTACACCTGACGAGCAGCATTCTAAACATGGCATACGCAAGGAGCCGACGATGGGTGTCCAGCAGCTACTTGCACCTTGTCGCATACGGCACTTTCCAGGCTTCAGTTTTGGGCGTTGCGGTTTTATTCCGCAGTAGATTTTTGGAGCATATGGTTTATGTACTGTCAAATTTTCAGATACTGTGACTTTGTGGGTTCATAGAATTAAAAGGCCGGGAAGCAGAAATTAAAAATCTCCTTTATTTCCTTGGAGATATATCACATAATAACACAATCTTCCAAGGTCGATGACAATAACAAACCGTGACACCTGATTACATTAGCTCTCGTTACAACAACACTCTTGTTACACAACTGACTCATCACTAGCCATGGCTTCTTTTTATACACCCATTCATGAATACCAGACTGTTCTGTCAATCACTAGATGTTTCTGAAAAAAAAAAGCATCTAATGACGTAATCCGAATATTCTATCACAATTCTAGAAGTGTAACTTAATCTATGCCGGCGAGCTCTTTACCTCAGTTATCTTGCTTGCCGGCGCTTGTTTACAATAGCCGCGCTATCATTAACTGCTTAGCAAGGCTCATTGTTACCATGAAACTTTATCCGCCGACTGTTTTCTTATTTGTGCCGAAACGCTTATGCCTGTTACCGTAACAATACTTAGAGGTGTTACATTTCTGTGTTAGAGCTACTTGGGATTTATCTTTCAGAATAAGGGAAAACCTCTGGCAAAAGCCCGTTTCCAGATAACTCATTCGAACTCGGGACCTCTTGAACGTGAGACAGACACCCTACCACTGCGATACAGAGGCGGGCGCTACTTATAGTGAATATATATCTGAATGCTCTATCGGCATGCTTTTGTAAACTTTGTTAGTTTGAAAATGTTCTTAAATAAACAGTTGATATGCTAAGTTAGCTAGAGATTCTCCACCCATTGTTATAAAACTAACCTTATAGACGCTTATTATTCCAATTGTTTCATATTAATAACAATGAACATTTTCAGAAATTATTTTATTACATTAGGTACGAGAGTTAAATTCTTCCTTGTGATGGCTTTCAATTAAATTGCTTTCTTCTGAATTCTCTAAACAATAGCAAAGAATTCCTCGGAATTACTTAACACCACAGAAATACTTATTTGAAATCATTTGTATTCTTTCTCGGTTTTCTAGCTCCTGAGGGGCCAGCTAAGGAACTACTTGATTGAGAACTAACGAGTTTTTGCGAAAATAAAAATATACAAATATTGACCCAACTGATGCATCAGCTTTGCGGAATCATTACCTTTCCAAGTTCTACGAAGAAATTGTGACGTATGTGTGCAAAATCTGTGCTAATGAAAAGATATGGGTGAGCATAGTTGAAACTTCAGATTCTACTAGCAGTGAAATTCTAGTTATAAGTATGACATTCCACGTTAGACTTCTTGTGATATAGAGCAATCATTTTCGAAATTCAAGGCACCTCGTGTCAATCCTCAATCTTTCTGAATGGAATTTTTAAGGAGGTATGTGATCGTATACTAGAAATTATATCTGGTGAGAACCACTAACGCTTGTATACTTAGTCATTCAGATGTATAAAAAGTTTTGGTACAAAATGTTAATATTTCAAGCAGATAAAATATATATTTCCCAAAGCTTTTGGCACCTAAAAATGCCAGTCCAAGTCATCTGTTTGTAAATACTTCTCTTTGCACCGCCAAGAGAAAAAAAATCATACGACTGCCCAAATTTTAAACGTATTAGAGTTGAACAATTCATGCAAATGACAAGGAATACTCCAAAGTGTTTAAATTCCAGAACATATATTTGACATAAACTGTATATTTTAATCGGCTCCAGAATTTTTTGTGTAGTAAGATGTCTTAAGTTTTTCCAGTTATGCAAAAGTTATTCAGTATAAACAAATTTCTAAGGACACTCCCACAAAATTCAAAATATTCATTTCATTTGTCATTAAAATAAGTTAATCAGAACATATTTTAATCAACATTGTTCGAGCCGTTTTTGTGAAAACCAAACTTACAAAAAAATGTTACGTTTAGATAAATGATAAACAGGGTTGGGGGCTTCGTCTGGCAGATACGGAGTTTAAATACAAGCTTAGCAGTTAACGAACTCTCTCCTTCATGAGTAACACTGTTCACAGATAGAATGGACGTTTAAATACCCTATAATGGATTCTGGAGACATAAAAACGTGTATTTCTAATGAAGTGTTACTATCGGAGTTTTCGGCGGATTAAAATACCTCTACCTACTACGGACTGAGTAGAGGAAGTAAAAGATCATTTGAGTGCAGCAAATGAGCTTTTCAGAGAAATGTTCGTGCTTGATTTTTGTTTTTTTCTTTTTCTTTTTTGTGTATCAACTGGAAAACATAAAGTGGGTTAAATACCAAACTTTATTTACGTTGAGCATATTCAAAGAATGTGACACGAAGGCTTTCAAGAAAAATCTCACCATCCCATACCATGCTTTAGACGTTAACATTTTCGAGATTTGTTCTTTTATCAAAAATATCCCTCACGTTTTTGATTAAAGTACAATACGTTTAAGCTAATTTTCTGACAAATGATGACGTATTGAATTTTCCGGGAAAAGCCTCTGACGTACTCTTCGTTGTGGATGACTTTACTATAACTTATAAGCCGTAAGAGACGGACAAACTCTTACTAAACAACATGCTAATACAAACAATTGATGCCAAATACATTATTTTTTTTGAGATAGTTATTTCGGAGGCACTCCTTATTATTGATTGGCATTTTCAAATACATTTCTCAGATATTAAGTTGTTCTTGTTTCCATGTCCTGGCCGTACTAAAACAATGGAATATCACAGCTCAT